>PNEQ01128218.1:0-14309 GCA_003012365.1 Medauroidea extradentata
CCGTGCATTTAATGAGTACATATTGTAGCTAAAATTTATCGGAGCAGTGTAACGTAAATGTAAACATTGTACAAGACTATGTAAATAAAAGCACGTGGCAATGTTGATGTTTACATGTAGCGGAAAGATATAAACTGGCAGAAAATAGAAATTAATCAGGGCTTTTTTTAGTGCTCACTTTATTCCGAATCACCTATAGCAGACCTGTCTGTTGGTGTTGCCATAACACTGAAATCGTATCCGAAACGTATTATCAACTTAAATTATTTCAGCCACCTAATCTATAACTATGTGATATGCAATTTTCTCCAACTACTACTAACACCAACAGCAACCGCGAATTGTGCCAGAGGCCTAACCAATTTGGAGCACGTCAACTGTATTTTTTATACATGTTTTCCCATTATTAGGGCCACGACAATTTCGCTAATTCAATTACCCATGTGCTAGAATCCATTGTCCTATACATACTCAAGTCCCGACCATTTGTCCACTAGCTGCTACTCAGTGGAACAGCGTAGAATGAACGAATATACGAGGCTTGAGTTTACATAGGGTAATAGTTTCTAGCACGTGGGACATTGAATTCGCGAACTTTACCTGGCCCTACCCATTAGTGCATAGTACTTGTAATGTGTTGCTTCTTGAAGATAGTAAGCAACACTGAAGTTAGTGTGTCTGATGTTGTTATGTTTGTAAACCAGAGAAAAATAAATGTGTAGGAATGAGTTTATCCACAAAGGAAGAACAGAATGCATTCAACACCGACTGCTCTCAGAGTACAGTGCCTAACACGAGTTAATTACACACGCAACACGTCGGCGATAATCAGAGACCGGAATTTTTTTTGAAAAATCTCAGCTCCGTCATGTTTCAATGCCTTTATGTGCACATTTGGAGTTCTGCCTTGTGGCCAGTAATTGCGTGTTTAAACACTCACGTACCACGTGGTTCTGCCCGCTCATCGCAGACGTGTGGTGTCGCAGTGTTCTGATTGGCACAGTTAGATGTACGACGTCTCTTCATAAAGACATGCTGCCAATAATCATGGACCAGAGCTGCACTTGTGCAAGTTAGTGCAACAAATTTTTCCATAAGATATGCGGTCCTTAGCGATCATGCATAAGGTCACTGATTGGGTTCAGTCGTGGTCGAAACCAAGCAGACCTTGGCGGCAGGCAGGCAAGGATAGTTGGGCTTAAGTTAAACTTAAATAAACCTAGGATAGAACCATTTTGAAGATGATCATTTCGATTATATTCATCTTCTCCGATGTTACGGTCAACCTGGGTAACTTTATGCCACTCAAAATATTCATTTGGTGGTTGTTTAGCAAAAAAAAAAAAAAAAAAAAAAAAAAAAAAAAAATTGAAATTCTAAATGGATGATTTCAATATGTAGTTTACTATACTAAGTTAGAGGCACCTAATTTTTACTCAAATGACATAAAAACAAAGACAAAAAAACTTGAGTAGCACAAAGTAATCCCCCTTGACGGTGACTAGAATACTGTGATATGTTTACTACCAGAGCTACGAGTTTGTTGCAAACATATCTTTCTACTATTTGATTTGAACGCCGTATGTGAACTTTTGCATCTGTTGCTTCGTGGTTGTTGGTAGGGACCCCTGTTTTACGCGAAAATAATTTTGCCCCACTTTGTTTCGGTGCCCTACGTGCACATCTGCAGTCAGTGATGCGGTATTGTAACTGTCACGAAGCCTAGGTATTCTACCGGCAAATCACTGCACGCAAAGCAATGAAACAAACTGGGGAAGAATTATTTTCGCGACAGACAGGGGTGCCTAGTTACTGGCAGCGTGTCTATATGAAGGAACGTCACTCATTTGACTGTGCCGATCAGAACAAGGTCATTGCGACAACACACGTCTGTGATAAGCGGGCAGAATACCCAGATGCTGAGAGCTAAAAACATCCAATCATCAGACACGCATATGAACTGCATATGTGCTCATAAGACTTTGCAACAAGTTGGTGTAACAATATTTTCACGAAAATCAGGTGATACTATACAGAATGTCCCAAAAGTCCCGCATCATAGGCAATGCTTCCGAATGCAGCGCTATGACGCCAATTGTGGTACAAAACATTCTGCGAAACATTAAAGATCGCCTGCAGCTGTGTTTTTAGCTTTCAGGCACTCATGTCGAGCACATTTTATGATTTGTTTCATACTACTGTAACAAGTTGTTGTTCTTCCTATGATGCGGGACTTTTGGAACATTCTGTATATGAGACACTTGTCACTCCAATTGACGTGAGGAGTATGCCCAGTGCTTGGTGATATCTCATTGTTAGAGAAGATGTTATATCGCTAGAGGTACGTCAATTCCGTGGATTCATCTGGCAGCAGCCTAGACTTGTCAGTCCTATGCACCCACTGGCCACAATCGATTATCTGTTGGCTTATAACAGTACAAGCAGGTAGCAAGCGATAGCACTTCGCATTATTTCCTTTTTTACTACTGGCTTGCAGTAGTCAAACACGTTTCGTAACAGCCGCCAGCAAGTCACAGACATGACAATGAGGTATACATAATTGGCGTTCAACCTGACCTGGAATGTATCTGCGAAATTTACTTACCTCTATATATCGCGAAAATGTTTGTGCCAACATACCCTTGAAAACACTGTAGTTAATTGCAACACATGTACATGTGACACGACGCAGCTGTCTGCAGACCAATAACAAACATCAAATATTACAATAGCGGGATTCTTATTGGCACAGTCAAACAGGGACACAGCTCCACGTACAAGCGAAAGCTAGTAATCTTCTAGTAATCTGAATGTATGTTGAAACCCAGCAAATAGTCAAGTTATCCCGCAATATACCATCATCTCTAGTCATTGTGAATATTCCTCTAAGTGGAGCAACAGCAAAGGTAGCAGATACGTCTGTCATTTCGAAACTACTTTGTCGGCATAGTTTCACAACGTACCAGAGCACCTGGCTGCAAACCTGCTAAGTTCGCACGGCATTGTCATTGTTTCGCTGACGGAATCGAAAGTTGTGGAAAGTGGGTTGGTAGATCCTGGCATCGATATTATACGAAGCAGGTCTCCTGTCGTCCAATGGACTGTCTGTCGTTCATCATGTTCTCACAGAAAAGTCCCACCCCGTGCTTTGAGGAAACAGTGTTTCTGCTTACAGACTACTCCATGTCTTCGTAAGAGCGTCCACGTGAGGAGAAATCATTATTTTATGTTTGTATGAAACAATGTTAGTTTTGTAGACTTTATTTGGGATTATATTTTCCTCGTATAAAAAAATACCTCAGCCAGTTTTCCCATAATGGCGCTTCAAAGTAAAAAATTGGCATGTTATTGGTTTTTTTAAGCCGCAAAAACCAATAAACATAATTATATAAAAAAATTACATTGAAACTATAACTATACCACGGGCCAATGTTTGACATGTTTTATATTTCATTGCAAAATATATTTATGTTGAAAACAATAGGGATAAAAAGGGCAATAAAATTTAAAAGTCAGAATTTTTCTTAGTACAGTATTATATTGTAATGCATGTAAAATCACAAAACATGTTAAGTAGCAGGGCTATCTCGTGATATGTAGTTTCAGGTGATTTTTTTTATTTCATTTAGTTAATTGTTTTTTGAGGCTTATAGAAAACGAAAAACTTTCAAATTATGACTTTGAGTGGTCGTTATGGGAAAATTAGCTGAGATAATTTTTGTGAGAGGAAAATGACCCCTGAGTAATATCTACAAAATTAACACTATTTTGTACAAATATTTTACGATATTTTTCTCACTTAACGCTCGTTACACTGACAGTTTTCTGTATTTATTAGTTTCATTATTATTTACATGACTTATATTGGCTTCCGTCTTCTCTTACGTTGAACCACGTTCGATCTGATTATCACTCTTAAACGCGCCCTGGTGGAATTATATAACACAAATACCATAATGAGGTCGTATGCAACCCAATTTATAAATTACAAAGAAAAAAAAAAAAACATGCCAGTAAAATTTTTGGAACATAATTTTTTTTGTCTATTCTTACATAAACATTTAACAAATTCTTACGTTGTATTTGACTGGACAAGAATTTAATCGAGAACAGACGTTCATGAAGTTGGTTTACATTGTTTCTTCATTTAGCTACGATAAACGATGTTTGTACTCAGTTGGTATAATTTCCGTGGAATAAATATTTATAATTCCAATGGGGCCATCCACTTGTTTGCAGTCTCAAAAGTTGGCTAACTCTTTCAACTGATATCATTGAGCTGCGAGAGAAAATGTCAAAACATTTCAAACAGAGACATGCCCTACGTGTAACAAACTAAAACACACCAAAGATAAACAACCGTGACTCTCGTAAGTGCAGTCAAAGATTTTTGCAACGATATTTCGCAGATATTAGTGATTCAAAACTTGGCAACTACATGACATTAATGTTTATGCAACTTACTTCTCTAATCATAGTCAGATAGTAAAGCTTCGGGGGTCAATTCTTTGGAGGGCGGTAAGAAGGACTTAAGTCAAATTATTTCCCACTGAGACATGTGCTTTTCTTGCAGCATTTAGTGACATTTTAATAGGGTAATTATCTCATAATGTATACGTGTAACTTTGCCCTTCTTGCCACCTTCAGTGTATAGCAAGAACAACGTAAGTCGCATTGTATTTTATATGACATATGGTCTTCTCACCAACCACCAAAGATATACTAACGCGCTAGTCTCCTCAGTCCTGTGTAATCTCGTACCTTAGATGTTATGAGGCCTCACTATAGGCTGTGTGTGTGTGTGAGGCAGGAGTGGTAAGGCTGCTACTAACCCACGTATATAATGTATTATCGCCTCTACGTGCAAGCTACTCAGCTGGCCTGCAGTTCTTTACTATTATTCTTTTTACTATGAGACTTCAAGCGGTGACCACAATATTTTATTAGTGAGCTGCACAGTTCAAAGTCTAACGCTTGTTTCTATAGTTGTGTTTTTAGAATCCGGTCGTTATTTTTAAGATACGGCAGTCTGGAAAAGCTATTTTTGGCCATCTTGAGGGGCCAGACGTAACGTACAGAATTTTTAAAACTCTAGCGACATAGTTTGAAGAGTGTGTTATTTTCGTAGGTAAACAAATATAATGCGCGTTAAATAGTTTCGTCTAAAAAGAATAGTCTCACTCGCTGCAACGCGTTTGAATCGCAGGTAGGGAGGCCCTTTAATTTAATTAGTTTCAGACCATTTGTTCATGTCCGACAAAAAGGCAAGATATTTGTATCTAGTTTTCTAATAAAACTTTTTATTGGCCATCATTACTTCATATCGTGACTGATATACTTCTATCACACTCCACAAGCAACTTTATCATTTTTTAGCCAACTGTATTATCTGCTAGAATTAATTTGAAAAATGTTTCGGACATTACTTGTGATTAGAGACGGGAACAATTCGCGGGTCACTGACCATAAACGGTAGCCTTCAAGAATGTCTACGTATTTAAGTAGACAGCGGCTGATCATTGGCTATTCGCTGATACTGTGATACCAAGTGATTAGGAACCTCTGTTTTTTCGCGAAAGGAGTTTAGCCACAGTTTGTTTCAGTGTCTTACGTGTACATCTGCAGTCCTGATTCATGGTAATTAGCAGCTTGTCTATGTGAAGAGCCGTATCTCATTTGACTGAGCCAATTACAATAACGTTCCTGCTACACCACACGTCTGTTATTTGCCGGTAGAATCCCTAGGCTCGTGAGAGTTAAAATATCCAATCACTGACCACGAAGCAGAACTGCAGATGTGCATGTAAGGCGCTGAAGCAAAGTGAGGCTAAATTCTTTTTTTGGCGAAAGACTTGGGTTCCTTGACATTATTAGACCTGTAGTTAGTTGTCTCGTTATTATTGGTCGAAAATCCTCCAAAATATGTCTAATAAGGAAATAGCAAATTAAAAGCTGACGCGTATTCATAGTTGTTTGGTTCCTAGCTTGTGACGTAAACAAGACGCGAATTTGTCTGATCTATTCTCATAAAGTCAGTTGTTGGCGAGAAGACGCTTAGAGGCTAGGTTGAGGCTTGATGTGTGTGCTGTGTCGTCCATATAGTTTCCGTACTTCTAGGTCTCTAACTCGCAAAATGGCGTTCACCCAGGTGGCTAACTTAAGGCGACCGCGTGGTTGGACGCATTTTGCGGGTTCGAGTCCAGTAAGTACGGAAGCTATAAGGACGACACAGCGCACATCACATCTCACCTTAGCTTCTAGGCGCAAGTTACTAACTCGTTCTGTCTTCTCACAGAAAACTAGCTTCTACGAGACATTCAGTGCTGACCATATCATTTTATCAAGTAATGTTAAAGATAAAGGTGTTTTGTACACGCCTACACCTTTTACAAAAATACTAAGGCAAGATAGTCATGCCTAAAAAAGATCGCAAGAAACACCCATCTTCGTAATTTTTGGGCGTTAGAATATATGCTGTAATAGGCAGTGGAGAACCTTAAATGGCACACGTATAACGTTCTTTGAATGATGTTCCTAAGCAGATATCACTCATGTGCGATGAGCAGTTTTCGTATAATCTTGTAATGACCAAAGTTCTGCTCACTTATCGGCTACTTGGGCAGATGGTCTTCTTAAGGCGACAGCCAATATTATCTTTAAATACTAATTTGGAGCTGACATCTAGAAACCGCTGCATTATGAGTTAAAAGTTAAGTTTACTATGAAGTCTTACTTTTAAACAATTGGATGAGTTTATCTAGATATCGAGTCAGTAATGAGGCAAAATTAAACAATTTTTCGTTTTGAATAATAATTCGGTTGTATAACGGAAGAAATTTATAACACATCTGTTTACCAGTTTTATGATATTTGTTATCCTTTAGATTAAAATAATGTTGTTTGCAAAAACAGCCTAAAATGTCACCGTTGCCTTAAAGAAAGCAAGTTGAATTTTCCCTCTGACCGGGCTAGCCGGCTTCCTTTTCGGTAACTCCTCTTGTCGGTGTTTTTGTTGCGCGCTCACGGTTTGTAAAAAGCGGACAGCGTGTAAGAACGGCGCGGTAGAGGCAGACGTGTCTGTCACGGACAGTTATGCGGCAACTTTTTACTTCTCTTCCTCTGACGAGTGGGAAACGTGAGACGTCAGTGGACGCCGCACAGATGTTCCTGTATCGTAGTGAGCGCGAGGTACAAGCAGTGCTGGAGATTGTGGACCAAACGCGAGGGTGTTCTTTCTGAGTCCAGCGTTGAGATCACCAAGATTCTGCGCAAATGTTTTTGTTTTGTGTTTGTATATGGCCTGTGTTACTATAGTTGTCTGTGGTCCTGAATTTTTAAATAGTCCTTGCTACGATATGAGGACATATGACATTACTAAATTAGAAATAAACTGTACGTTGTTACAAGCGTAGGTCGAAATAAAACGGCTTCTCGACAGCAGTGATTCCCGTAACTCCCTTCAAAACAGGAAAGTGGAGCAAACATAGCTTACTGTTGTGACACCGTATAATGGATGGATGGAATGAAACCTTCCAGACTCTGGTCGCAGTTCATTACGAGCCCAGCAGTTTCTTTGACATTTAAGGAGAAAAAATCTGCAATTAAAACAAATGTGCAATTCCATCTGTGGCGTTGTCGGGGAAAGGTCAAAGAGCGAAGTGTGAGTGGTTCCTTCATCTCTTGTTCCTCCGAGGGACTCAACAGGTATGGGGTGGGGGTAGCAAGGTGTACAGTTCATCGCCCTCCTCCTAAATGTTGGAAAATGCGCTAAAAATAATTGTAATCGGGTAACCAAATGTTGATGGATGCAATTTGTCAGATGTGTTCTAATGAAATTAGTTTGGTGGAATTCCTCTGATACAATAATTTATTTCAAAACTGACTGATCCTTAACATAATTAGTTACGGGTAGTAGTGAATCAGTCTGACTAAAGTATTAGGCAAACTGGTCTAATTTTTATGGTATTCCTTTTTTTTCTCTCTCTTCGCTTCCGTATTAATGATATTTCTTTACGGATTAAAGATATTGTGAAACATTAAATTTTTTGTTTCTCTTGAATGAAACTAATATTTGTAAAGCAAGTCCAGAATTATTTTTGTTGAAAAATGAATTGCGGGGATGCCTAATTACTTGCCTCCTCCTAGAATGTGAGAGCTGGTGTTACCACTGTGTTTAGACGCATTTACCATCTGCGTTGCTTCATCTCTATGGAAAGGTATGAGTCGCGAGTACAATGACCTGCGTGTTATAATGCAATGTCCTATGTATGCTCCAGACCCGTATAGTCGTACATTGTCTGTTGTTCCACTGAGTAGCAGTTAATTTAGCTTAGGGGGACCCTTGATTTTCGCTACAGAATTGTTGCACTAACTTGTTTCAGCGCGTTATGTATACATCTGCAGCTGTACTTCATGGTCATTGGCCTCGTGTCTTCGTGCAGAGGCGTCGCTTATATTTGACTGCGCCAATCATGACAATGCTGTTGCGACACCACACGTCTGTGATTGGCAGGTACATCTCCAATACGCTGAGCGTTAAGAACATACAATCATTGACCACGAGGCAAAGCTACAGATGTGTACATAAGACTCTGAAACAAAGAGGTGCTAGCAAATTTTCATGAAATTCGAATACCCCTACTAATGGACAAATGGTCGGGGCTTGAATATATTATAGGACAGTGAATTCTAACGTGCAAATTAACGATATATTCCTTTCCCTAAATCATTTTTGTAGGAACAGGACAGTTTCACGACTTCAATAACCTTCAGGATAGACACCACTGATCTATGTATTCTCGCGCTTTGGCCATTTTTACGATTGGTTGCTGCCGCAGGGAGTGGCCAGGGACCTAAAATATGCGTGTTTCTTATGGACACAAGCTAGATTGTATACAAATGTAAGTTCGAGTCAGTTTCGCTGTTGGTACTTGGCCTATTGACAACTCCTGGAGGAAGTCTTGCCTACTCAGTGGAACAGCAGATAATGAACTAATAGACGGGGCTTAATTGTGAATAGGACAGTGGATTATATATAAGGTAGGTGAATTTCGCGGATATATTGTAGGTCGGGTTGAACGCCAATACCATATACTTCACTGTAAATTCGGTGATTGGACGACGGTTGTCAAGACACACATTTGACTAAAGCAAGCCGGTAGTAAATAAGTAAATTATTCACAGCACTAGGGCCGCGGTGGCCGAGTGGTCAGAGCACTCGCCTCCCACCTAGGCGATCCGGGTTCGATTACCGGCGGGGCCGGGCCCCGGATTTTCGCACGTGGGAATCGTGCCGGGCGATGCCTCTGGTCGGCGTGTTTTCTCGGGGATCTCCCGTTTCATTCCGACGCTGCTCCACACTCACCTCATGTCACCCCTCACCAGCGCTAAAGACCTCGATGTTAAGAGCTGACCAAAACCTCTCACTCACTCACTCACTTCACAACACTATCACTATCACGTACTAGCCGCTTGCAAGCCAATGGATACAGGATTTTGGCCAGTGAGTGTATAGGGCTGAGAAATATACACTGCTGCCAGATGAATATGCGAAATTCACGCACCTCTCATTACATCATGAGTAGATGCACGATTAATTCGCGTATTGATTCTAGGTCAGGTTGAACGTCAATAACATATACTTCACTCCTCCTTCTGTGACTAGGCAAGAGCGGATTTTACACACATTTGACGACTGTAAGCCAATTATAAATAAGGAAACAAGTCGTGAGGATATCACGTGCTACATGTTTGTACTGTTAGAAGCGAATGGATATTCGGCTTCAGCCGGTACACGTATAGGACTGAGAAGTATAGGCTGTTGCCAGATGAATACGCGAAATACTCTTGCCTCTAAGCATGAGGGTCATTGAACTTACGAAATGTTTCTTTCCTAAGTTCTAATAGGTGTAGGTCGGCCTGCAAGTTAGAATGTTTATATTATAGTAGTTTTCTGTTTAGATTGTCATGGCGTCGGACTTTGTGAATGTTTGGTTACAATAAGGTTTAATAGGATCTATTTTATAATATGCGAGGAAATTCACACATAAGTAACATCATATTTACCATTTCAACATATTCATTGATGTACAAACCAATTACAGTATTTCTCTAAATATAAACGGTTGTTTAAACTAATGTCTGAAATTCTACATGGCTTTGTTTACATGCCCGTATGCCCCGATAGCTGTTACGAAAAAAAAAAATTAACGATTTAAAGAGTTTCTTAATGACGCTTCTGATAGGATTATTTACTATCTGATGCTGAGCACCAAGTCGTCGCATTTACCAGTTCTAAGTATTTGTTTAATGAATAAACAATTTAAAGTGTCTCAAGTGATACACGTGGCTATACAAATCAATGAGTAGCTACCCTGTATTTCGCGAAAATAATTTTGCCCAACTTCGTTTCGGTGTCTTACGTGCACATCTGCAGTTCTGCTTCGTGGTCAGTGATTGGATATTTTAACTCCCTCGAGCCTTGATATTCTACCGGAAAATCACATACGTGTGGTGTTGCAGGAACGTTATTGTAATTGGCTCAGTCAAATGTCTTCACAAAGACAAGCTGTCAATTAGGGGGTGGCTCCGCCTATGGCAATATGTACGAGGTAAGTGAAGCCGCTGTTCTGGGTGTCCCAGTATGGCAACCGCTTGTTCTTTAACCAATCGCAATACGATAAAGTTCGTACTGATGCCCCCGGTCCAAGAACATTCATAGGTAATCAGTTTTGTTCCTTACATAGCTAATTTGCACTACTCTTAGAAATTTTATTGTTTAGAGGCACAACACAAGTGTCCTATAAGCTCAAAACTCCTAAGCGCCATGCACAGTAAAAAAAAAAAATTGTACTTATACAGAAAGTTTTTTTGGAAACCATTTTCCAAAAAAGTTTTTTGTAACACTACGAAAATATTTTGTAAAGTTTACAAAAATCGTGTACATATACAAATTTCTTTGTATATTTACAAACGTTTATGTAAATCTACAAGCAAATTTTGTATATTTACAGCTAAAATCTCGTTCATTTTACAATAATTGCTTGTAGTGCAGGCCTCAAAGTCGGTTACTTTTTTCACTTCTAGTCACTATTTTTTACTAAAGTCACTTTTAGTCACGTTCTCTGAAAATTGTCACTTTTTTCACTTTTTTGAAGTGCTGGAAACTGGCTTTTTTTAAATCAATGAAATTGTTCCATAAAAATTCTGTTGAGTTAATGAAGGAAGGTAAATATAATTTTCAGTTTGTTTTGTATTTATTTTAACTGTATTTAAGATTGGCAATGACTTTAGTCCTTTGGTAAGCTTGGCAACGTTGTTAGATTGTTTGTGTGTTAGACAAATGTGTGTCTAGAACTGTAGTCCCTATCTGTGTTTGAAATCTCAAAAATTTATGAACGTGTGCGGAATTATGAAACTTTGGCATTTGACGAACTCAATCTTCGACCGTGAGAATTTCTAGAGTACGTATGGAAGTCGACTGGAATATGGAGGTGATTTAGGTTACGTAATGCAACATGTTTATTTATCCTGGTAGCTTGTTAAATGTTATCTGTTTTATTTTTGTTTTTGATACGTAATAATAAAATAAATATGCATATTTTAAAAAGGCAAAGAGATTTTAAGAACAATGAATTTTAAATTTGTAATGACGATGTGTTAATTTTGTCTGTGAAATGGCAATCAATTTTCTTCACGAATCGCGAGAACACAAACTATTATCATAATCCAGCATAAGTTTTACCAGTGGGGAAAAAAAAAAAAAAAAAAAAAAAAAAAAAAAAAAAAAAAAAAAAAAAAAAAAAAAAAAAAAAAAAAAAAAAAAAAAAAAAAAAAAAAAAAAAAAAAAAAAAAAAAAAAAAAAAAAAAAAAAAAAAAAAAAAAAAAAAAAAAAGACAAGGGTAAAATTGTTACGTCTTAAATCGGAAATGTAGAGGCGGAAAACAAAGGTGTAGGTTATTCAGGGCTATAAATTTTTTATCACTTGTGTTTCCATCTTGGAATTATTAATACAGACACTATTTTGTGAATTATGAAGCGAATAAATTTATTTCCCAGTTTTAAATTGTTAGGTTCGATGGAAAACATTCGAGGGTCAACATAACATAATTAAGTGACTTTTTTTTGTCTGCAAAATGTCTGATTTTACTGTTGGAATAGATTATACCTATTTATTCAGGTTATTAATATTTGTTTATAACTTCTATGTCCTCATTCCATTCATATGTATTTAGTGACTTTTAGGTCTATACAACACACAGACTAGGTGTAACATTTGTGTACATTTTCAAACCATTAAACTAAAGTTATGTATTTTTATAAATATTTATATTTCAATGTTTAACTAAAATAAGGTACTTAGTCCAGCACACATTTGATATTGCAGCAATAGATCTTGACATGTAAAACATTAGTAAAATTTACAACAAAACGACATGAAAAACAGCAATAAAATTAGCGAAAGAATCTCATTAAAATGGACGAAATTGTTAAACTATTTTCACTGAAAATAGGTGTGTCTAATATCGTACACATGAAACATGAGTACAAAGTAGACACACTAATGTGTAATTGGTTAACAGTATTGATGTGTCCAGTACGATTTTGTTTGGCAAAATGGTTATGTGACTCATGTTTGGAGTACAAATTTGATGTACTGTACAGTAGTTTAAAATCACAAAATATCATATTACACCAATTCGGACTCGGCCTTAAGTTTCATGGCCTGATAGAAAGACAGTTGCTTAATGTTGGTAAATTATTATGTGACTCAGTTATGTAGGCCTATTTAATCATAGTGACAAATTTAAGCTGTTTGTATTTCCAGTATTATAGCTAGTAGGTGTTAGGAAAGCTAAGATATATAAAAAAAGAGTAAATTTTTGCTTTGTTGGTTTTAATCTTCAAAAAGCACAAAAAAAATACGTAGTCACTTTTTGGTCACTTTTTTTCCTTTATAGTCACTTCGTAGTCACTTTTCCAAGTCAGATGGTCACTATATTCACTGTTTTAGAGTTATTGGACCACTTTGAGGTCTGGTAGTGTTACAATCATTTTTTTTTTTAACTAGTTTCCAAAATACATATGTTTTTGTGAAAGTACGAAATGTTTTGTAAAATGTGAAAGGTTTATTTTGTTTCAATTCGAAAAATCTGCTCATTAGCATTATTTTACTAGTTCCCAAAGTTGTTTACGATATTTGTAACCACTTTAAAAGGTTTCTGACATCTTACTTTTATTATCTGACTGATAATGTTCTGATGTAACGTTACAAAAATTTCCTTGTAAATGTCCAATTTTTTTACGGTGTGATGGCACACCTAAAAAGCCGGCTTCAAGTACGTCACAACAAGTCATCTCCTGACTATTCATACCTCCGTGCTGTCAACAAACATGAAGCAGAACTGCAGATGTGCACATATGGCGCCGAAACGAAGTGGTGCCAAATTTGTTTCGCGAAAAACAGGGGTCCCTATCAATGAGTTTAATCCACGTGGCATTGTTTACGTTCAGTGATTGTAGGTTATTAGTCGATGTTCGCGTCATATACAGACGAGTGCTAGCAGCTGTCTCGTCTCTTGTAAGAGCAACAGTCGGTGAAGTGCGCGGCGCGTGATCGACAATTACCGAGACGGCACGTCTTGTCCCAGTGCAGCCAACTGCTGTTATCCATTATGCATGCTCTGTTTGTGGAGAGGTTGTGTAACCTGGAGGCGGTCTGACGGCCAGCTCGACAGTTGCCCAGCGTGTGTCCTTGTGACGCTATGACGCGAGATTTCAATCCCTACCAGACTTTTAGATGGGCTATTCAGGGACTCGCGTGATTGGCTAGTTCAATCGCTCGCCCGCGCGTTTCAAATATTTATTTTTGCGCGCCCTCGTATTCGTCCTCATAATTTTCAGTATTTAATTTGTGGCAAACTTTCCACACGAATCGCAAGGAAAAATAAACGTTAAATAAAAAAAATACGTGAATTAAAACATGTTTATTATTTTTCCCGCCCCGATATTTGTCGCACCTCCCGCGATTTGTTTTTACATTGTTTGGGATGTAAGATGGATTTAAACATCACGTTTTTGGAAAACATTTCACCTGGATTGCAAGGAAAGTTAATAAAAGTTAGTTAATACTTAATTTATAGTGTCTCGATAGCGCAAAACAAGAATGTAGCAGTCCAAATTCTTGAAATAATTTCAGATAGCTGCTTTACTCCCAGAAAATTGGAAAACAATAATCGTGTCTGGCATTGAAGACAAGGATGGGGTGTGTTGCAAAATAAGACTTAACGTTTTTTCTAAAGAATCTGCAT
>PNEQ01128221.1:0-31884 GCA_003012365.1 Medauroidea extradentata
TTTTTATTTAACATAAACATTTTTTGTAACGGGTTTTAAATGCTACAGGCCATAGACAGTAACGCGTAGTTTTGATATGATTTTTTTCATTTCATTATGTTAACTGGTTTTCAAGTTTTGTATGAAGTAAAAATACGCAAATTTTGACTTTGAAGTGCCATTACGGGAAAACTAGATGAGCTAATTTTTTTTCCGTTAGCGGTATATGTACTCTCAAGTAATGTGTACAAAACTAACACTATTTCATACATATATAAAATTATGTTTTTTCCCCACTTGAACAACCTTAAGGGCTTGTTCTCGAGTTTTTTCAGACTGGTGCCAATAACTCAAATATTTTTAAACCAAATGTTTTGAAAAAATTTGAGTCAATGTGCAATCACACGATGCACAATACTGTGGACACGTTTTTTTTTTTTTTAAATAATGTATCATTCACCAGCAAAAAGATAATTTCCTTCATTTTTGCTTATTTTCACGACGAAGAACGTGGTACTTTGGGTAATTAAATCTAAAAAACCGTTCAGTAAAATTCTACAAAAAAATTCAGCTACAAATTATAACATATAAGTGTCAAAACTGTGCAGCGAAATTTTGATATGAGTATTAGGTAGCAATAAAAAAAAATATTTTCGAAATCACTGCAAAACTCCGTAACAAGGCCTTAAAACAACTCTGACTATGGAGCGGAAGTGCAGACGTGCACATATGGCACTGAAATAAATTGATGCAAAAAATCTTTCGCCGTAAAATCGTAGCTTTACTAATAGCATACTGTTCGCCGCCTAAAGTAGCTAAATTAGCAGTAATTTTTTTAAATTGCAGCAGCTGCATTTTGGTAAATATAACAAAAACTTGCCACCTGCAGTGAACGTTAGCAATACTAAGCGCGTGCACCGGATTCACGCTAACTCACTAAATGAAATAGACTCGAGGGCCCCTGCGCTGACTAAAGACGCAGCAGACTTAGCCGTTGACACCTCCGAAGGTCGCCCTAGGCGCAAAACTACGCTCGGGGTCACGTCAGTAAATACAGGGCGTTGTCTGTGCGAGCGACGAAAGAGGTATCTGCTACGTGTGAATACAACGCAGAGTACACTTCCACCTTGTAGTGTTTGCATTATGGCACGCCAAAGTCGAAATTTTACTATCGGAATTCACCAATATTACAAATGAATGGTATTACAGCTTCCATACGTAGCTCGAAGATGTCGCGAGCTTAGATCGTGACATCCTTTTTACTGCTGTGAAAAGTGTCATTCATGTGTTTCGCTTTTGTGACTAGCAAGTTCCAAAAAAAAAGTTCGACTTGGCAAGTAATATTAAACAACTACAAGATGAAAAAAAAAAAAAAATCACGCGAAGAGAAAGTTATGGGTTCAAGGAGGTATTGGCTTATGGCGGCAAATCCAGAGGATGACTACAATGCGTTAAAATACAGTGTACTGTTAGCGTAGTGGATGTTTAAAAAATATCACTGAGGCAATCAATTTTTTCTTTTAATATTGAACGCAAGATTTCCTGGGATGAAACGCCCGGCTATTCTTGTGGAGTCATAACATACATTAATTAATGGCCTTAGGGCTTAGTGCAGTAACAATTTTTATTCGTAAAAAATTCCACCTTGTAGCAAACCTCCCATGGAATACTGCGTAGATTACGCTTCAAAATAATCATTTACAACAGGAGCTTCTGATTATCCACTAAAAAACTTCTACAAACTGAATTCTTCTGGTTATATAAAAACTTCTACACACGTGATTCTTTAACTTGTTCCAATCTACAATTTTTTTAAATGTTGTATTTATTTATGCTGCAAAAAGTATTATGGTTAGGTTATTCCCCAGAAGCCTCAAATCAGCCTCTGTTATTATAAAAACGCAATGAATTCAGCTGAACAGACTTTCGAATCACCCTCTGACCACATTCACCTAAGGGAGGATAGCTCTTCACTTCCAGGCAGTCAACAAACCACCAAAAGAAGTTTATAGAGCGTGTTTTGTCCCGAAGAGTGACTGAAGAGATTTTTGGTCAGCGCTTGACATCTAGGTCTTTAGCGCTGGGGAGGGGTGACGTGATGTATGGAGCGACGCCGGAATGAAGAGGCGGGGGAAACGCGAGATCCCCGAGAAAACCCGCCACGATTCCCACATGAGAAAATCCGGGGACTGACCCCGCCAGAAATCGAACGCCTTGGTGGAAGTCAAGTGATCTGGCCACTCGGCCACCGCGTCCCTTCGGCCCGAAAATAACTTTCGGTGAATGGATAGCAACTGAAAGCCGTTTATATATACGGCCTTAAGTTTCTTAACCGTATAATCCATGTGTTACTATTCCTTTAAGAACACGTTTCTACACAAAGGGAGGGAGCCCTTTTATTAGGGCTGCGGATGGCTGGGGGAAATATTAGAGGGGAAGCGAGACAAGATCTGTGCATACCCTAGAAAGCGAGTTTAAATCCACCTCTGACAATGCTATAGGGTCGTCACAGAGAGTCGTATAGTGCCAAGTTACCGACGGAAGACTCGACGCAAGCTTCGTGCCCATGCGCACAGAGTCGATGAGATCTCCAACACTTGATTAACTCAGCATTACTGTCGTATTCATGTGTAAGATCATATTTAATAGCCATAGTGAGTGAACCAAGCCTAATGTTTATTCCAGACATCTGGAAATTGTTTTTTCTTCAACCGTACATTAGACGCATATGTGCTGCACATAATTAGAAATACGGGCTCTAAAGCTAATATTGAAGTTTACGAGTTTCTGCCTTGATTTAAAACCATTTTCACTGTAATTTACAAATACATACTTGCTTCACAATTGCAGTAGAATAACTTATTGTTTTTAAACGAATTAAATATTACTGTTAATTTAGTGTAAGTTTCTCGAAGAAGAAAAATAAAGATTTTTTATGTGGAGTGATGTTTGTGTTCTGAAGTTAGGCGCTAAGACAATGGACGTACTGGTAACGGCAACGGCTTCGGCTTCATAAATTAAGAGATCACCTCATGCAGTGCATTAATTAGAACAATAAGTATCCTCTCATAGGATCTTCAAAGCTCTGGACTAACTCGTGTTTCCATAAGGTTCTAACGTTTGCTTGGAGAGATCCAAGTTGAGTTCCCACTATCGCGAAGAACTCTCAGCTTGTTGGTTCACACACTACATACAGCGGCTTTCTACTCTTTCTCTCTTTCTTTATTACTCTCCCCCCCCCCTTCTCTCTCTCGTTTCTCCCACATATAGACTACCGCTGTGGGACCGGCTTCCGGCTTGGGCTGGCATGACACTAAACATTGCTCGTGACTCGAACTCAAGGTAGGTATATCTTATCCATTATAAGATAGCAGCAGAAATAAACATAGCAAGCGACCGCGTCACTGTCGCGGCCACTTCACATTATGACTGCGCTAGAAAATAGATCGCGTGACATTTACAGTATGCCACTCTAAAAATGTTAACTTCATATTTTTAGCTGCTAGTTCCACAGCTGTACAGTACAGGATGTTTATAAAATAACACCGGGGTTACACAGGCAGTTTTCGGTACGAAGTAAATACGACATTACTGAAACAATAATATAAGAAGACAGGTCATAACTTGAAGTTTCCGCGGTGTTCAGTACACTTCAATATGCACCTTATTTGTGGCTTTGCACGCATCCGAACCAGGGGCGTCATTTAGTGGTTCAGCGGGGGCAAATGCCCCCCCCCCCTCTGGATTAAGAATTTTAAGTGATATAACATATATATTTTTTGTATTTTGTTATTTAAATAATGCTAACTTAAGCACATAAAACGGAAGTTTTATTATTAACGTTTCTGAATTATACATGCTTAATTAATAAAAAAGATGCAACAAGGTCACTGTCGCCGAAAAAAAATCTTGCCCTCCTACCCCAAGAAAAACCTGAAATGACGCCCCTGATCCAAACGATATTCAATCTCCGTCTATGTTCGCGCCAGCAAGTCAGCTGGTGGTATGGCTTCAACTGTTGCTATAATGCATGTACAAAAGACAGAAGCACAAGTACTCACGTTTTAGTACTTGACAGATACACACACGTGAGTAATTGTGCTTCTGTCGTTTGTACATACAGCCTAGCGGCCTCTTCCTTTGTTTTACATGTTGCTATAATGCGTTGACGCTGGTGTTGAACGTCGCGTATCGTCTCTGCTGCGTACATCGTGTTCTTAAAGTGTCCCAAGAAAAAAAAAAACTAAAGGACTTCACGGTGGCCATAGGATCGGCCAATCCTAGAACGAAGCGTGACCGTCGGGAAGGTAAAGTCGTGCAAGCCTGACAACCTCAGGTAAACACATTCCACTACACAGAGATGTCCTGCATATGCTCCACGGGACGGAACACGTCTATCTCGCTTACAAATTTTACCATAACCATTTCAAACCTCTGAGTTCTTTTATAAACCTTCTGTGTAAACTCTCTGTAGCACGTACGCGACTAGTTTAAATATGTTGCTAATCGATTATTTACTACTAGCCTGCAATTGATTTTTCACGTGAAGTAGCACACGTACAGATATAGGTCACACGCACAACATAGAACTTCAACCGACAATTAAATAGCAAGCGCACGGTTATAGCGGAAGTTATCACAAACGTAATAATTGTGAACGGAAGATTACAGCAGGTGCATTGGCTTCGAACTTACTAGGTACAGTAGGGTAAAATAGACGGGGCATTTAGTTTTATAAGGCTGCGTACTCTGCTTGCAGTGCAACACGACGCTAAATAAATATAACCGTTTTATGATGCAAAACTGACAAATTTCGTCTCGCTGACGTCAGAAGTATCATGTATTTGATTGGCTGTTATCTGTTCAGAATCACGTAAACGTAACGCAGTGACGTCGTGACTATTGTGTATGTATAATTTCTTGAGCATGATTAAGTGGACGGAGATATTTTGGCCAGTGCTACATCTTCAGCGCTGGTGAGGGGTGACAAGGTGAGTATGGAGCAGCACCGGAATGCGGGGCGGGAAAAGCGGGAGATACCCGAGGAAACTAGCAAACCAATAGCATCGTCCGACACGACTCCCGAATCCGGATTGACGCCGCCGGGAATCAACCCGGACCGCCCATAGTGGGAGGCGAGTGCTCCAACCACTGGGCCAAAAGTGTACGACTATGGGACTTGTTTCAGCCCGGGTCCCAGTACAGCTGTCCCGCAGATATGAGAGAAAAGTACAGATAGGACATTAGCAGCAAATACTGAGCCCAAGTCCAAGGAGTATGTAATAAGGGTTTAGCCAAACCCACTTTGTTTATTCAGTTACCAATATGGCGGAATTGTTTCGAAGTACAGTCAGCTGTTCCTGTAGTAGGTGTACTGAGAAACGACGTTATGGTTGGTTAACCCACAGCCGCATTATGCACGGACCAATACGGCGGATGGGCTCCTCCCCTTCCGTCTCAAGGCCTCATACCAACCACACCAAGATATACGTTATACTCCATCTGTATGTTTCTCTAATCTCTGCTGTTCCGTTTGATATCGCTTCCTTAAACAAGTCTGATGTATACAATAATTCGTCACAGTAAAGGCATACGTCACAACGTCACATAGCTAGCTATATAGAATGTTTCAAAATTGCATATATACTCAGTGACATGCCAATTATTCTGTGAGTTGGGGGGGGGGGGGGGGGCGAAGCTAGAATTATTTTATATGAAAAAAAAATTGCTACTGCTACTCTTTTGCAAAGTGATTTAGCACTTTAGATGTAATCGTCTACACTTCTGCTGCAAAAAAAAAATAACATCAAAGTCATTCAGAAAATAATGTAATGTGAAGAAATGTGTGAAAAGTATCAAAGGAGGGGGGGGGAGATCATAGGGTGAACACGGGTTCTCTTTCTCTGTTAAGCGGATGCCCACGATTTTTATTAAACTAAATAATGTTCTGCTCTTGAATGACGTGTAAACATCCATAAAAAAAATCAAGCAAATGTTTTTATTTATAGTTCATATTTTTGGCTACGTACATACTTAACCACAACAAAAAAAAATTCTAATGCCCTGTAAAATTAATATGATATATAATGAACAACCTTAAACAGTGTTTTCATATATTCAGAATGTCGTATTAGAGAAGAACAATTTTATCAAACATTGAATTTGTTATTTAGAGTCCAGTGATTACTGAATGGATTATTTGGTTATGTGAACTAATTGTTATTATTTTCGTCTACGCTATAAAATAAACAGCGTAAATATGGAGAAGTTACCCGAAAGCAGGGCATACTAACAGCAAATTTGACAGACTTGAAAACTGGGTCTCCGTAAGTGCCTGATGCCCAACTGAAATGAAAGGCTGTACAGTGAAAAAGCGCCGAAATGCGATGGTTGGGGGAAGCGAGAGTAGGCCTGCTCCGAAAAAACCCATCGCCGGCTGTCGGCCACGTCCGCCACGTTTCCCATGCGTTGAAGTCCAGGGGCGCACTCAGGATTTTTGTTCTAGGAGTGTTAAACAGTGTCGTAGCTAGGATTTGTGGTCTGGGCCCTGAAGGGGGTTGGGGAAGGGGGAATCCCGAACCTGGAAAAGTTATGAAGAAACACTGACACCCCTTCCCCCATAAAGTGTTGGGTTCGGGAGCCCTCCCTCAGGAAAGATTGGATTTCAAGGTGCAAAAGGGTGCTATTTAAAGCCATAATCTTTCATTTATTTCAAACAATTGCAAATAACTCGAATAATTTTTAACAAAATGCTTTGAAAAAATTTGAGACTATGTACATTCATACGATACACAATTTTGCCAGAGTGTTTTTTTTTTTAAGAATGTACCGTTTGCTGGCAAAAATTATTTTGTATCATTTTGGGTTTATTTTGGCGAAACATATGTGATATTTCAGGGGCAAAAATCTAAAAATTCGTTTAGTATATTGCAACAGGAAAATTCAAATACAAAATATGATATATAAGTGTTAAAACTGCCAGAATGAAATTTTTATATACGTATTAACTTGCGTTAAAAAAAAAACTATTTTCGAAACCACTGCATAACTAAAGAGCTAGGTCTTAAGGCGGCCGCCTACCCCATGCTTCAAATGCGTTGCAGTGTGTTCGTAAACAGGTTTTTTTTAAACGAAAATATTCCACGTGTGCCCATTGTGCCAACGCACGAAAAGAAAAGAAACTTCAGACAAAGGGCCTATTTCACCAACAGACTTTGCAACTTTTCACTATTCACTCTGCACTTTGCATAAAACTGGAAAATGCAAAGGAAATGTGTTCCACCAATTTATTACAACCACTTTGCATTCTTCCAGCCAGTCTGCAAAGTCTTTGCAGTATTTTATATTCATTGTTTACATTACGCATTTCAAGTTTATAGGTTAATATATGATGAGTAAAAAACGAAAAATTGTGCTTAAAAATTAGCAAAATAGAAATTATAAAAGAAAAAAAATGTTTTATTCAGAAGTTTCTCACGTACATATAGAAACAGAAGGAGAAAAGAGTGGACGGAAATTCACGCATTGAAGCCACGCCATGCATTTGTTCTCCATTGCCCAACCAATGTCGAAATAAAAGTATCTGCCGCTTGGGCGATAAACATTTACTGCTATTTGTAATGTTCTGAAGACGTGGCCCGATCGCACCCAAAATCAATTCAACTTATTGTGCACTTAACCTAAAACATTATTTAACTAAACATCATTGTCAATCACAAAATTGATTCGTGATTTATTCCTTGATGGTCTTTTGTTTTCTTCATCAGATTCGTTACTATAATGCAGCGACGCGTTTAATATTTTTTCTTGTTTTAATTTTGTAGGTTATGTGCTTCTATTACACCTATTATATCATCATTTCTCTTCATCACATTATTTGGAACAGTTTCTTACGTGCCAAGTTCATACGTAACAACTTTTAACCACCTCAAATCAATTATTAATTAACAATACACCATAAAGAGTTTAACTGCAAATGGAAATTTATCTTTGCACAATGCCTGAAAACTTCCCAAATATTCATAAATACTTTCTGCAAAGTTAGATTATTGTGGAACAGAAATGGACTCAAAAGTGCAAAGCCTTAACACTTTTCACTTTTCATGTTTTGCTTTGCAAATTACAATTTTCGTGGAACAGAAATACAAATGAAAAGTGCAAAGTGCAAAGCGAAAAGTTGCAAAGTCTGTTGGTGGAATTGGCCCAAGGTAGGAACATCATTGTTAAGACGCAACGCTCATTAAAAGCACTGTTTCTAAGCCCTCCAACACGGCTAAAGACAGCATTTTCAGACTTCCGTACTTAAAAATGTACTAACTGGATGTATATGAAACTCAGGTTGCGACCTGCAGTGAACTTAGTTGCATACTTTCTACCAATAAAATTATATGGTCACCGCTTAATGTCCCATAGTAAAAACCGTTCGGCGGGAAGCTTGCACTCTAGTTCAGCGCTTGGCTCGTTGAGGCGACGCGGCATTTGATGCGCGCTTCAAGGTCGACCTTACCGCTCCGTCACTTTTGAGCCTGGTACAAAAAGGTTGGGTCCAGGACCTCTTGGACTTTCTTTGCAAAAGTTTTACTTGGCGATTTGGCAGTTACAACATTATAGTTTTAAATTCCAACAGTTAAATTTACGTATTAAGTACAAGAAAAACGTTAATGTTACCTTACAGTTTAATAACTACAATTCAAATTATTTTAAAAATAAAATCGGAGGTGTAACAACCTCCAAACTCACCTCCCTCTTTGAGTGCGCCACTGTTAGAGAAGTAGAACGTGCGACACACGGACGCAAATGCTGTCGTCACCACGCCTAGACTATCACAACAAGGAAATAGCAACACGCGATATCGCATCCTTCGGCTGTACAACTTATCACTAGGTGATAGACCTGTTTTGAATTAAATCTTGGTTTCTAGTTCCGCTACTAGCCGACACTGTACAAATTTTTTTATGCTATACATTCTTGTAATATTTCTCAAGAATCTGTTTGGAAATTTACAAATTCAGAAATATGTCTGTATATTCCCATTAAATTTTCTGAAATTATACAAACGTTTGTAGTTGTCAATATTTTTGGCAGCAAAGTTTCAATTTTTTTCCTTCGCCGTTCCCGTTTTTTTAATTGGGGGCCGCGGTGGCCGAATGGTCAGACCCTTCGCCTCTCACCAAGGCGATCCGGGTTCGATTCCCAGCGGGGTGGGTCCCTGGATTTTCGCATGTGGGAATCATGCCGCTGGCCGGCGTGTTTTCTCGGGGAACTCCCGTTTCCCCCGCCCCTTCATTCCGGCGCCGCTCCGTACTCATCTCATGTCACCCCTCATATCGCACTATGTTTCCAAACATTTTGCGTGTTTTTATTAATTTGATTTTTGTCAAAGAGAACCGAAACTCACTTGCTGCAAAATACGTTAGTATTGTTTGTGTAAGGCCGCGGCTGCCACAATTTTCATCATGTTTTTATTTTTATATTTGGTACCAGTTATTTTTTTCTTGTTTTAGACACAAAATATGACTAAATATTTCTCTCATAAAAATCTTTTATCTCACATAATTTTTGCTTAATGGCTCGTTAAACCAAAATTTGCATGTTTCCGTTTTAAGGACGACACTAAAACCAACTCACTTACCAAGCTGAAAAAATTCACTGTGAATAACGATGTTGTAGGCTACAAGTTCAGCTATGTTAAACAACAAAATAAAATACTTTTGTAAATAAAAAAAAATTGTTGAAGTATTCACATTTTTATTTTGAATTTCAGCGTTTTTTTATTTAAATACAAAAAAAAATCTTTGTTTTTATGTACGTAACATTATAGCCTGCGACATTTTTAGCCACTGTGATTTTTTTTTTTCAGTTTGGTTTGTCAGTTGGTTATAGTGTAGTCCTTAAAACGGAAACATGTAAATTTTTACTTTAACAAGCCATTACACGAAAACTATGAGAGATAAAACAATGTCACAAGAGCCAAATTTAGTCACATTTTGTGTCTAAAATAAGAAAAAAATATAAAGTACAAATTAAAAATAAAAAACATGGTGATGAAAATTGAGGTAGACAGTGCCCTTAAATTATTACAAAGCGCTTGTAGTTTTTGAATGAAAGCACTACGCGAACAGCCTCTCGTTATATTTTTAATGTGTCCACGTGAAGCTATTTTGCGCGTCTGAGGCACTGGAGCTCGCGAGGGCTAAGGAAAACACTGGCACACGTTTGATATGAGTCATCGCCTTTATGAGCTCAAGGCTCTGGCATGGCGTGTCGCCACGGGACTGCAAACGGCCACACAGTTATTTTATGGCGTAGCCTATAAACGACGAGTAAAGCATGTCTTACATCCCAGATGGCATACTTTACTACAGGCTTTATCGTCTGTAAGGGAAGTCTCAACAACTCAAGAGCAATTCCTCAATGAGCATCACATGTGTTCTCTTTTCTCGGAAATTTATTAATGCGCTTTAAAATATTTTTTACATGAAATGTACAAATCCTATATCCATGTTTGTCTGTCACAGATGTTTTAATTATTGGTCATCTAATCAATAAAAATAATAAAAATAAATGAATATGTATCAACTTTGTGCTATTGTTTCAGAAGGGCACGGGTTCGACCCCCGGCTCCGGCCATCCTGATTCTGATATCCGTGGTTTCCCGAAATCGCTCCAAGTGACTGCTGGGATGATTTCTTAACAAAGACCATGGCCGATTCCTCAGTCAGTTCTTGACCTCGAGTAAAGTTGGGGCCGAGGTTGACGCAGTGGATAGAGCTCTCATCTCCCACCAAGGCGATTCGGGTTCGATTCCCGGTAACGTAGGTCTCAGAATTTTCGCTGGTCGGTGGGTTTTCTCGGGGATCTCCCGCTTCGCCCGCTCCTCATTCCGGTCATACTCACCTGTCACCCCTCACAAGCCAAAACCTCTTCACGTCTTCGTGTAAAGTTGTGTGTAACCTTATTTACTAACTCGCTGCCTACGAGACGCAAATCCCAGCAAAAATGTAAAAATAGCATTAGTTCAGCAAAGTTCTTAACAACAGCTGATAGAGATCGTTGTATCATTTCACAGTATTGCAAGAAAAAGGCATATACACATACACATCTATGCATATCAATATTGTGTTACAATTTCGGGCACTGTATTCTGAGGGACGTAGGTCTTTGATAAAAGAAATTAAACTAACATAGTTTATTCACACCAAAACATATGTCTGTATGTCACTAATGATTAATTACTATTAAATAAAATGTAAACAACACAAATAAGTACTATTTACATAAAGGTTATAAAATCTTAGTAATAAAATCGCAGGCCTCTATACAAGTTCTCTGTACATGAAATGTCTGTCTGACCACTCATAGATGGTGGACCCAATTTCCTAACTAGGAACACACCAATGGTCCTCTTGACGCCCCGGGACTCCCTCGTCGCACTACTCCTTGCTGCAAACAATCTCGCTGAACACTCTACAATACTTCTCGCAACCCGTCACTATCGCCACAACTCACACCAGTTGTCTGCCGGCCGAAACTCTCGTATCTCTGCCACAGCTGTCTTTTATGCTATTAATCAAAAGTCTATAAATCTCCCGGCAAGTATTTATCTTAAAGTTCCTAGAAGGGTGTCGCATCAGGGTCAAAGCACCATCCCGCAGAAGAGAGTACACACAGGGAAACTCTAGGTCGTGATATCTGTTGTAATTCGAGTGTTTACAAAATGCGAGACAGGTGTGTAGGAGGCGCTAAAGGGTAACATGAGCAGCACAGTGCATGTCGATATCTGTTTAATTTTACAGCCGCCTATCAGATTACGCTGCTCCCATGTTAGTTTCAGGTGCTGCCGCGGCGTCACAAAGGGTAACACGAGCCGTACAGTGCACATGGAGGCCCCTTATTTCTGCTGCTACTTTATTTACTTACATTGCTCGCAAGAGTAGTGTCTCGCAACGATAGGTTTGTAATCAGCTACTAACGTAGTTTAGTTTATGTTTGTTTTTATTAAACATGTTTATGTTTGGTTAAGTGTAAAAGAAAGCACTTCGCCAATTAAAATATGAAATAAAATAACATTAATAGTATGCAACAATTCAACAAAGAAAATGGGAACATGGGCTGGATCCTCTTTCATATTGTAGCACTAATGTATGGTAGGGTGTGTTTAGCGAAAGCATCAGCATACTGTTAAATGGCAACTCAGTAACGAAGGCAATATTTTGACACTTATCTTCCTAGAAAAGTGGCCATAAGAAATGTATCATGGAAAAAAAAAAAAAAACAATATCTGGTCTTCGTAACGGTGACAAATTTTAACAGCCGTTGGAGTGTACCGCTGTTTACTCGACCAGATTGTACGGTTTTCTTCTTAAAATGGCCGTAAACAGAATCGCAGGAAATCTGTTTTCCCAGAAGAAATCGCATGTGATTACAGCTATGCCTGAATGAAATTTTTCTTAAATAGAAGTGTCGAAATCTGGCTAACTAAACTGAGACTGTGCTGGGTAGTTAAAGTCTGTCGCATTTTACGATCATCAGATTTTAAAACTGCATGATCTAAAAAAAACTCCTTCGGCTGCAGACGTAATGAGCTATGGTTTCCTGAAGAATAAGGAAAAAGCAGGTTTCCTGCAATCCTGTTGTACGACTACCTTTCTAGGAAGAAAACTAAAATCTGGTTCTGAATTTCCAAAATTCATCACGTTGTGATGGTGTCCGCCACTTGTTGGCGTGTTTTGTCGGTGTTCTTCGCTGATCCAGCGGATTGCTGGGCGTGGGGTGTGTGGGTAGTCCCCCTCCTTTTTGGTTCCAACAACCTACCTCTTGGAAATGAGTGCGGCGATGGAAGACTACCTTTCTGGTGGATATGTTGATTGCGGATGGACACAGTGCACACTGGCCCATTGAGGAATATATAGGATAGTGCTCGCCTGACGAGGGGGGACTCTTTATGAAATATGGGGATTGGTTTAACTTGGGGTTTAAATGATAAGTGTTTATTATGTCCTCTTTACAGCCTTGTATTTTCTATGTATTTTGAGTTTGTATAATATATGGTTGATTTCAGTGAAACAGTGAGTCTCTTTTCACGTTGACTCTGCCATTCCGGTAATTTCTATCTTGTAGTGTGCTACTTATATTGCTGTGCATGGGCACAAGTCTTTCTTTGGCTAGGAGAATCGTATGTTAATGAAAAATGGCTCAAGGAAGGGATGGGTATGATGACACGGGTTGAGTTGCAGGTTCGCACCAGAGGGACATCTCGCCTTGATATTGGCCTGTAGGTCTATTCCATGGCATTAAACAGCGCCATAAAATGGATACAATACATTGAGGGATAATATTTTGAAACAGCTCAGGCAAGGGAGGCTTCAGAGTGATGCAGATGCCTTTTCTAGAAGTCTTGTGAACTATCTTGTCGCCATTGTGAACCATCTTGTCGCCATTGTGAACAAATAAAGGTAAAGAACAGTGGATCCTTAACAGTGCCAATCACAAGAATTAAAGACGAAACTAGAAAGTTCTTGATTGTTCTAGAAGGTTTTAGGTGTGCTGGGCTAAATTGTAAGTTATAACTGCCGTTCCTACAGTCGGTGAAGTACATTTTTATCTTGTTAAGTGAGGATTGCCTTCGCCGTGGCACGTGATGTCCTGATTGGACGAGGTGAGGTGGTATAACTCAGACGGCCTGTGGGAAAAGTTTAGGGTATTCCTTAGTCCCATCAGTTTAAGTCAAGTCATCGTCGAGGCAGATCGCGGCGAGAACTCTTCCCTGAATATATGTGAAAGTGTGACAATTTAGCCTACATCGGCAGCGTCTTTGGTCTTAATCTTCTTTTGTAAATATTTTCGAACTTTAATTAACCTTAAATCAATCTATGTAAAATCTTTTACTCCAGTGTAGGTGGCCCTGAGGGCGTCATGAGCGATAGCATCCCTGTTTTCGTAAATTTGTAGCTGCGAATAATCAAGCGAACATTTTGTTTTTAACTTTAACGACACCATCTCGGGTCATAAAATGTACTATTGCAAGATATGGCAGGAGAGTGGCTGGTTTATAACCTTTTAAAAGTTGACTAAAATTTAATCACTTCACATCCTCTCTTATGAAACACCCTAAAAATTAGCTTTGTTGAAGTGCCTTCACCTATCATCCAGAACATGGGGTAGGAGTGTATATTGTCTGTTAAGTAACTCTCGATGCTGTCATGGTGTAGCACAAGCAGTACTATCTGTATGGGGCGATGAGGAAATCAAAAACGATCAACAAAATGACCCCACTTTGCGTTTTCTACTGAGCAAAAAAGAAGGCTGACAGCCAAAATACGAATTGATATCCAGTCTTGGTGCTACAGTCAAAGTTTTGTAATAGGACTTCTTGCCATACACATTGATTAACTGTAATGTTCAATGTAAATACAGCAAGTTATGATAGAATTATCGTAGAAGGCCTGTTAAAATTTAATTGTAGTCAGAATCATGTGTTTAATCTTACCCAATCGCAATAATTTGTTCCATATCATTTATATTTAATTTAGTTTTGCATACTGGCAGGAGGTGAAAGGTTTAAGAGGAGTTTTTGAATTGTGTCACGGCCATTTAACCCTTCATGCCGAGGGAAAGAGATAGTTGTGAACATGAAAACAGCTGGCCCAAGACCTTGAATTGTGGGAAACAACTCAGGGGGGCGAAAAGTAGGTCAGCGCAGAGGTGTGTCTTTGCTTACCCCCTGCAGTGAAATTTAATATAATTCATCATAAAGGGCCAAGATTTTGTATATAAGTAAGAGTGAATGTAAATGCCAACCTGTGTTAATTTTGAAAAAAGAAAAAAAGGTATTAAACCGATATGGAGGAAAGGCCGTGTTTAGTTTTGTCAGTCGTCCACAGAGCCTGTGTGTATATATTTATCTCCAAATAACCGAGGAAGGTTATAGCTTATTGGACACAAAGGAATTCCGTAACTCTTAGAAGTAAATGGGTTCTATAGGTAATGGGAGAATAAAAATGAAAAGCAAACCAATTTCAATTGGTCCTACAAGACTAGAGTTTCAGAAATGATTCAGGAACTGTGTAATGCGTGTTGCTGAGGGACATTTCGGCATTAAAAATATCTCCGAAATAGTATGCCTGAGATTGTAATTGCTCCTATGCCTAGAATA
Source organism: Medauroidea extradentata (assembly GCA_003012365.1). Lineage (NCBI taxonomy): Eukaryota > Metazoa > Arthropoda > Insecta > Phasmatodea > Phasmatidae > Medauroidea > Medauroidea extradentata. Next base: position 15,134 of record PNEQ01128221.1, read on the forward strand.
TGTTGAGTGGTGCCGAATGTGAGATGCATGTGCAGCAAGAAAGGTATGAGGACTAAAGAAAAAGGCCACATTCAGAGATACAATATCAGTGGCCTCTTTTGAACGGACGGTTGTAGCTGAGTCCTGAGAGAGGAAATCGGTACCTACTGGTAGTCCAAGACTACTTCATCCAAGAGCTGGAGGGAATACGAATCTCAGACCATATGAATGCAATCCAAAACGGCTATTATTTAGGTAAACAAAGTGTCTTTGCCAGAGAACTTAATTCCATGTTTTGGATGTGTGAACAACACTGTCGGCCATTTATGTCTGAAATATTGGGTAGGCAACAAAACTTATAAAAATTTCAATTTGCTGTTTTCGGGAAAGAGATCCTTTCGTGTATCAGAGTCATTTAAGAATTCGGTGGCTTCAGACTTGAATCTTAAAAGTTATTTACGATTGTGTGTATTCTAGCGAATGGCGCACTCATATAATTTGTAAATGTACCTTAGAAAAAGCTAAGACCAAGAAAATCTTCTAGGTTACATTCATACCACCCAAAAGTTTTCTAAAACATTGAAAAAATCATGGGAATTATTTTCTAGGCATGGGCAATCACAATGCTTTGCCTAGTCACTGCTGCCACCGTATAATGGATACAATATAGTAAATACATTCTAGCATCAAAACGGTTTAATAGTTTTTCTCAGATATGTGCAGGCATGAAATAGTTTCAAAGATATAAACATGCAGAGCACATCATTAAATTAATTTTATTTCATGAAATGACAGGGCAACAGGTGTTTAAATGTGTGAATAACAAATTTTCCTTTTTTACACGATACAGTGGATGTAGAATCCAAGTAACATCAAAAGAAATTTGGGGGCCCTTTACAAATACATATTTCGGGATGTCTTTCACAGATTCTCCATCAATTTTTGACTTGATCTTTTTCCTCCTTTTTTATATAACCCCCCTTTTATAACACGACATTTAGATCACGACCTATGATGTCAAAGACAAGAACAGTTTTAAAAGAGAAAATTATTTCTAAAGACAGTGTCGTAGTAAACGAATATATATTATTTTAATTTTATATTGCTGCATTTAAAGAAAAGTGTAATGCTGTAAGTGGTGGTGGCTTTGGACACGTGGGCTGCCTTTGGGACATTACAAAAATTTTTCGCATGTATGGTAACCTTGAATACAGAAATTTACTTGTGATAAATCCAAATAATAATTATTTACACGATATTTAATTAATATTTATTCACAGTTGACAATTATGAAAACTAAAATAATATGAAAGTACCCCAAAGTTGTGGCAAAGTCACCCTTGCTTACGGTAGGACTATAATAATACGAAATTTAATTACTACGCCAGTTGTTAAAATTATTATTTTTTACTATTAACCGTGGGCGTGTGAATCCTCTCTAGCCATCAAGACTGAGGAGTTCGGGACAAATGTATCCCTTTCTCTGTCCTCATCCATTTTGTTATCGTCCTGGTTCCAAACAGTCTGCTTCTGCCTGAAAGCTTGGACGCAATCGCCACGACGACGGACGCAAAGCCCCGCCACTCAGCTGGGTGGGCACAGTGCGTCCGCCATTCCGCGCGCGTATAGATGCAGCGCATCGAAACGACGCGAAACTCTCCGACGCGGGTCAGTGAGCGGATCGCGTGCTTTCAGCATGCAGTGCACTTGTGAACGGAGTAGTTATGCTGGAATCATAGCGCAACAGACGTGACGCGAAGCGCGCGATGCGACAGCAAAAATTATCGTTATTGCGAACACTATTCTGACTGCCGCGCGACAGATAATATATATATATATATATATATATATATATATATATATATATATATATATATATATATATATATATATAGTTTTGACATTTCCAAGTATGGAAACAAAGTCACAATTACACGTCTTTAAAAAATGTTATCATTTGCTTATAATAACAAACAAATAGGCCCTATATCTCGTAAGATAACATTATTTTTTAAATAAATTCAATTTATTACCAAATCATTAGTTTCGCCAACATTTAGGAACAAAATTAAAATTAGTTTTCTAGCTTTGACGTGCCCGCGACGCGAATAAAATATATTTATACTTTCTATTCGGAAATAGCGCCGCGTCCACCATATTTGTCGCACTAATGTCATAGGAGTCTCGACGCTGATTGGCTTGCAATTATTTTATTCGCGTCGCACCATTCGCGTCGCGTCCGTCTAGTGGAGCGCCCAGGATTTTGGTTAGTGGTTGTTAATGGGGTGGGTCTCACAATACCTTATGTAAATTACACACTAATGAATCTCGATAAAGCTCTCAATTATTTAACAATATATTCTGTTCATGATCGTAATTAACTATATCATAGAACAAAATATTTTTCTGCCACATGCGTGCAAACTACATGTTAAAATTTTCTCCGATTGGTCAGACCATTCGCCTCCCACCATGACGATCCGGGTTCGATTCCCGGCCGGGTCAATCCCTAGATTTTGGCATGTGGGGATCGTGTCGGACGATGCCATTGGTCGGCGGGTTTTCTCGGGGATCTCCCGTTTCACCAGCCCTTTAATTCCGGCGCCGCTCCATTCCTCATGCCACCCCTCACCCTTGCTAAAGACCATGATGTTAAGCGTTGACCAACATTTCTCACTCATTCTACCATTACTAAACATTAGAAAACAGCTGCAATAATTTAATTGTCTTTTCCTTTGGAAACTTAAAATAATAACACATTTTTGTCCTTGCGGAAGTGGGTTGGAAAAAGGAAGAGGGGTAGGGGACAAGTGTCCTAGAGCCCCCCTCTCCCCCCCCCTTGCCAAGGAACCGAACCGAACGTTCACAGCACAGCGCATTTAGGTTGGACACAGAGCCAAAAAAACATAGGCACAGTTTATTGGCCCTTAAGGGTATGGAAAGGTAATATGTCGAGCGAACGACTAGAATATCAGTCGTCGATAACATCTAAACTACTCATCATAATGCAATGGAATTATTTCGCCGAGTAGATATTCCATTGCCGGACATTTATTTATGTAACACTGAGCGATAGTATGTTTTGCTTTTGAGTAAAAAATTAAAAATGATATTTAGGAAAATAAGGGATTGAAACCACAAAATTCGTAAAAATGCAAATCAGTATTATTTCTGATACACTAATATCTGGTACTCTAATAACCGAAATTAAAAATAAATATTTGCGTTTTTATTTTAAAATTATTTTTTAACATTCATAAACCACCAGCGCAGATGTTTTCGGAGAGTAGAATTATTTTAAAATCAAAAGGTGAATATTTTTTTAAATTCGGCTAGCCTATAATATAATAAAGTCCTGGGTATTATCGTACTAAAAATGATAAAATTACAGTTTTCCGTTTTTAATGGATTTTGTTGCTTCAATCCGTTATTTTTCTAAATACCGTTTTTAATTTTTTACTTGGAAGCAAAGCATACTACCGTCCAGTGTTAATACAATATCTACTCGACAAAAAAATCACATCGAATTATTATGAATAGTTTAGATTTTACCGACGATCGTTCGCTCGACATTTTACTTATTTATGTCCTGTAACTAAACGACCACGTGAGATGACTTTGTTTACATAAGTGATGTAGTTGACCGTTTAGCGTTTAGTTTTTGGTAATTAAGGAAGCATGCTAAATAAGGCATTCTTATCCGCATTCCATTCAAATCATGCTAAACTGCTAATGATTAGGTAAATGGAATCTGCGTCTCGTCGACAGCGAAGTCATTGGAGACAGGCTACACTAAACTTTTACACGAGGGCAGGATCTCTGAGAGGAATCGGCAACGACCTTTCTTAAGGAAGGGGGGTGGGGGGGGGGTTAACAAGATGCTAAATTTTAAAAATAGATTTCCTGCAATAACTTCTTTTTTAAAAAAGTTTTTGGTCAATGTGGCAATGTTGAGGCATAGAAGATATTTGTGACGAATTATGGAGATTATAGTGTTATGATACGTTCATCTTATATTAGACTTGTAACCATTCTTGAAAGTTAACATATAATTCCCTTGCAGTGATTCTGCATGACAAATTAATAGAAGATTCAATTATTAAGTATGTCAAACAGTTCATCAAGAATATATCGTATGCGTTATCAAAGAGAAAATTTTGATAATACAACTTGAATTTTATGGCTCGAAAACTGAACCAACACTCCCGCTTATGGAACATCTCAGCATTCGCGTGGAGTGACTTCGGGAAACAGTAGAAAATCAAAATCAGGATGGCTGGAGCAGGGAATAGAGCCTGTGTCCTCTCGAATCAACGTGTTACCATTGTGGCACCTCGCGCAATGCGAAAGACTAATTATCAAATGGAACACAGTTATACTAAACTGTAGTGTAAAAAAAAGTTGTTCAGGATAAACTGAGCACTGCTTACAGTTTTTTGTGAGCCATTATGCCTCAGTCTTTAATATTTTTAAATACGAAAACTTCCATACTAGTGTAAATTGTCCACAACTCTCAAAGCTTTACTTCTATAGTCCCAAAAAATATATTATTTTCATTATTGCAATTGTTGGGTAGTGCTCACTTTAAAGTGAACGGCCCATAACCAAATTAATCTTATTAAATCAACCAATTATTCACCGTCAGTCATAATTTGCTCTGCACAAACGTAGATCGAGTTCCAATTGAAACTAATCAGATTTAGGCACAGGCCCATTATACTAAAAGCAGAACATATTTAGCTATTTCGTATTTGGATGTCAAATTTGTAACAGCCAGAAATGTCACACGCCACGAGTAACTGCCGATGAAGTTATACGGATACAATATTATCATGAGCTTCGCTTGAGAAAACACGCACATAGTCGAAATCAAAACGCGAGTATTTTTGAAATTCGGTTATTATAGAGGTCTAGACATGATCATATTAAAAATGATAAAAATGACAGTTTTCCATTTTTGTAGATTTTGTGGTTTTATGTCCTTATTTTTCTGAAAACAATTTTTAATTTTTTACTCGAAAATAAAACATACTACCGCCCAGTTCTATGTAAATAAACGTCCGCTGATAAAATATATACTCGATAAATAAATCTAATCGATTTTTGGTGAGCATTTCAGATTTTATTGACTATTGAGTATTCCAGTATGTTTTTTAGCTCCGCGTCCAACCTGAATGCGCTGTGCTGTGAACTCACAGTTTGGTTCTCGGCCTGAGGGGGGAGGGTGTTCTAGGACACGTGCCCCCTACCCCGTTTCATTTTTCCAGGCCCCTTCCTCAAGGACCAAAAATGTATTATTATTTTTAGGTTCCAAAGGAAAAGCCGAAAATGGGAGTTTTTACGGTCTTTTCCAAGAATGTAAATCTTGGTACAGAATATTAAAAAAGGTATAGGCGGGTACAACATATATTTATCTTGAATAATATGTCATAAAATGATAGGATCACAACTGAAAGTCTCATACAGGCGCGTTGTCGGCGAGAAGATTGCACACCAGTCCAATGACTTGTGCCTAGAGGCTAGGATGAGGCGTGTTGCACGTCCTGTCTCGTCCTTACCGCTTTCGTATTTGCAGGCCTCTAACCCGCATAATAAGTTCACCAGGTAGCCACCTTTGAAACGCGTACCAAATGTCGCATCGCCACAACGAGCCAAGCGGTAAATTAGTGACAATCCGTACAATTTATCGGCGGAAAGTCTATTGGAAAGATCAGTCACACATGTCTGTGTTTCGCATACTTCCATCTAGTACATGTTTTTTGATGTGCACGGTGTCTTACAATGCCCTCGTAAGAAGTGAGTTTTCTATTTGTACGCTGGCGCAATGGCAAGTGGAATAGTTTCGATAAAATACGTTTTTTTACCCTGTATAATACAACACATTTGAAATGCGTGGTAGGCAGAACGATAATGTAGGCCCTACCAGTCAGCGAGCGCATTGTTGCTGCTATATTTTGGCAGGAAAATGTCAATTTCGAGAACAAATCCAGTTGAAACAATTGGGTTGCAGGCATGAATCAAGTTTACTTTTTAAGTGACTCCAGTTTCGCCTATTCACAGAACTAGACCATAGAAGTAAGTAAATTGAGCTCGAGAAACTAAAACAATTTCGGAGGTGTAAACTTGCGTTTTTATACGGTTGACATGATTTACGGGTGTGACGAACAAAAGTAGAAACACACTAATCAAACTCATACGTAACGTTATACTCTATATTTGCTACGCAAAGTTTTCAACAATGCTACGTCCCCGTATGTAGAACACTGCTGGAAACAATGGTCTGCCAGCAGATGGCGTTGGAATGAAAACGGATGCAAGAATTTTTTTTTTCTCTTGGCTGTTCTGATCGAACACCGTACTAAATTCTTACGGATGTTTTCGAATTGAGCATTTTTCTCCCTACAGGTTATTTTCCTTTCGACCGTTTTAAACTTTATTCTGATTTGTAAGTACAAAGTCAACCCGTAGAATGTTATTAGGTGGGAGGGGGGATGCAAATTAATGTCCTACTGTTGACTCCGTAATAATTTTTTTCTTTTCTTTTTATTATGAACGAGGTTTTACGTTATCTAATTTGTGACTTTTGTCTTGGAAAGCACACTGCCGTAATTATACTAGATAAGACTGAATTCAGGAAGCCAGACTAATTGTTACATAAAACGTATGCGGTAATTCAGCAGTTTACTACTGGTTACTACGTCAGATAGCATTATTTCCCGTAAAAATTAAATTAAACATTTCTCCAGTAAAAACTACCAGTCCATAAACTTAGTTTATTATGTAATCACTGTACTTACACAACAATACTCTCCAAATAAAATTACTCAAAATTCTTCAATAATTCCCGGGCAAAATATACTAAAATTCTTTTGAAAAGGCCTTAGACCGTGTATAAGTATTTTATAAAAATATCTCCATTTCATTACATAATACACAAAAGTAAGGAGTATAAAAACGCTGGAAGTAACCCAAACTTTGTTCCATGGAGCATGGTAGCAAGTAGGAAAATGGCGTTCTGTTTCTCTACTTGCTATCTGCCAGTTTCAAACTCTCGAACCCAGACGCTACTTTAGGTCCATTATACTCTCAAACCCCTCGTTTACGAGAACGATAAATAAAGTATCTCTTTAAATATAAAGCGAAAATTGGTTGTAATACGCGTATTATAATTAATAAAAGTAAAAAACAATAACTATTTCTTGCTATTTTTCCGTTTTTCGTCCTGTGTTATTTACGTCACCAACCAATCACCGGTTTATCGAGCTTCAAGCCCGCGCCATCTTCATTTTTGAACAAAGCCATTTGGAAGTGCGTTACGTCGCGTGCGTATCTAAACTGCACAGAAAAGATGAGTTCTAAGGAAAATAACTCCGAAGTTGCGGTAGACAAAGCGACAGAAAATAGTGAAAAAGCGGGAGGTGACGCAAAAGCGGAAGTTAAAGGAATGAAAAGGCCATCGGAGGTGAGTAACATGTATGTACTTGGCATCCGTGGGTTTATTGTAAATGACGCTATGGTGATTGATCGCCAATGTAGTTAAGGTGGTTTGGATATTTATATGGCGCGCTAGATTTATTCAGTTGTGATAATTGGAATGTGTGTTGGTAATGGGGATTTTAGATTTTGAAATGTCGCTGTATTGTGATCCGCCATGTGAAGCCGGTTCGTGTAATCTCGCGGGGTTAGCGACTCTGCTTTTTCAATATTGTTGTTAGTATTTTTCATATAAAGGAAGTATTTTAGTGCTTTGTTAAAACATTTAGTAAAAATTTTATTGCTGCATTGCTTAATTTATGTTCTGAGGTTAGAGATTTTATCCCGCGCTTTGCCATATATTTGCACCCGTGCGTGAGGCTATCGTGTATTTTGAACGTGGCGGGCCTTATGTTTTTCATATCTTTGTGTTGGGTTGAGGCTACGTTTGAATCAATAGTAAAACCTATATATTCATTCAAAATATATATAGTATTTTATTCAGATAATAGAATAACTACACTTTCTTTTACCAAAGTGCTTTTATGAAATGCGCTGAGCTGCGGCTGTAGTACGTACGCTTGCGTTCACATGATAATTGTTGTATTTCAGCATTGAAATTTTGTTTTGCATTTGCACTGCTTAGTTTGTTTTATTTATTTAGACCCAGTGTGATGTATTGCCTAAAATGAGTTTGGTTTTTTATACACGTAGTTGAAATTTTCAGTTGGCGGGAAATTTTTTTTGCCTAGGATAAATTCTATAGTTTACAGTAGTTTGAAAGTTATTTTTTTAAACCTGTCGCCGGCAACAATCAAGAAAGTTAGTGAATCATTGTTAACCACAGCAACAGTAGATTGGTTTTCGATAATTTCTGACGAACTTAGTTACTCGGTGGTTTGGTTGGGTACTTATTCAAAATAATAATTCATTTGCATTTCATCACGTGGCTCAACCGTGTATTGTAGCATGCACCGTTCAAAAGTGTGCTAAAAAATGTGACGGTTATTCCTTACCGCAATTAATTTTAGCACGTTCTTTACAGTCAGTTGTGCGTTAGCTAGCCTAAATGAATAGTATTATATTCTGGGCAACAAATTGTAAATTTTACTTGATATTCTCATTATTTTTTATTGAATAATTTTCTTTTGCAGTCTGTTGCAATATAAGTAAATTGTAAACATTTGTCATATTTATTTGAGAGGGATCCATTTAATTAGGTGTATTCTAATTTACAGATCTGGATGTGTACCCAGTGTGCTCTAAACTGAAAATAATGCAATAGTAACGTAATTGCCAGTAATAAATGTGTATTGTAAAACGCCTTTTTTACAGTACAAAACATGTGTGATGTCAAGCAAAAACAAAATTCTCAATAAAAAAATGCCAAAGTTAAAGTTTTCAAAATACAGGAGGATAAATACTCCAGTTTTTGACCAGTTAAGGCCCTGCTACATAGACGGTGAGTCGTTCGGTGTCCAGTCGTTGCCATTCTGTCATCTGATTGGAGAATGTGACCATGACGTCAGTCATTGTGTTGTCGGGAACCATGGAGATGGCCAACTTTTATCTTTCGCAGACAGTCCACCAACTTGCAATCATCAGAGGGCCACCACAGTTTTTTTGATTAGCCATATATGTGCGCTACAAAAATTACGAGTCTATTTAAAGTAAGTTTTTATTTAAGCTCACTGCGTATTGTATCAAACTTATTTTCAAATATTTACTGCATCATTTGCAACAAAATTTTCCAAATAGAAAAAGGAAATCACATTTGGCCATTGATCTACCTTCTGATAAGCATTGCAGGAATTAAACTCAACCAGCAAAGTAACGACTCATTGTAGCATGCAGCACTAATTTATTTTATTTTTTACATCACCCTGAAACTTCCGTATTGAACTTTTTGTTAAAGGAATATTGGGCTTGTCAATTTGAGATATTCAGGTACAGTATACATATACATATTTACGTATATGCATAAATTACCCTTTATTACCTTTTAGTAATTAGGGTATAAACTTAGTTGAACGACGCCGACCCGACAATGGCAGCGACAATCTCCCCGTGTATATGTAGCAGGGCCTTCGCTTGTTCGAACTACACAACCTTGCTAACCATATGACAAACATTATTTAAATAGCTCCTGTCTTGCTTCATATAAATTAGTAAGCACTTAATTTACCTCAACAACCTCTGTTTAGCATTTAACATTTGTTAAAGAGGTTTAACAGGATGGTGAAACCAACCCATATGTTCATTTTAACAGTGTTTTTTTTTTTTTATCATTTCAAAGGATGCTAACAGTTTTATTATTAGACACCAGTTATCCTATAGTAAAATTGTAATCTCTCGAAAGTATTAAATTATTTATTAAAAGTTTTTTTTACAATCTGATACCACAGATAAACAAAGAATTTGTCAATCATGGCATCAATGACTCAACACATTTCTTATTAGTGCTCACATTTTCCCTAAAACACTTGCAGCAAATTCAGGCTAAAGTCTTGGTTTTCAGGCATGTACGGTTAGTAAAAAAGGAATATTTTAATGTATTGTGAAGTAGAAAATAGCAGAAGGGTCCAATTTTTACTTTTTTATAGCAATAACTGGTATTGTAGGATAAAATATTCATCCACTCTTTTATTTATCAGTCCTAAGTAATGCATTTTTAAATAACTTAATAGTTTGTTAATATTCTTAAGGCCCAGAGAGCACTCAACAGCATTAGAAAACATGCAAATAGCATATTCAGGGTGGTGAGCGACCGGGAGAACCGGGAAGTCAGGGAGTTTACGGCGCCTGGAGAAGTCAGGGAAAAGTTCGGGAAATTCTCTAAAAACCGGAATTTAAAAATTTAATAAACTAACATTTCCGCAGGTGGTATTAGCACAACGTACCATTTTCTTCGTACATAGGCCTATACCAATTTTCAAGTTCCATGATATATTTTCGTACCGATATTGTAGTTGTGTGGAACAGTGGATTTGACGCGAGGTACCAGTTTTTTGTCTCAAGTACGTGTTTTTAATTTGTGATGTGTACCAGAATTTTCAATGGTTCCTGCCAGTGTTGCCAGATCAGTGGTTTTCCTGACGTGTTGTGATGTTTTCAAGTTTCCACAGTGGTAAAAAATTACTCTCTCGTGGTGTTTCTTGCATACTTTTTTGCAAAGTGCCGTAAATTTTAATGTATTTTTAGTTAAGTTGTTTACAATATTGGACGTACGCCATTGCCATACAATTTTCGTCCCAGAAATCCACACAAGAGAAGATGGAAAATTGTAATTTTTTCCAATATCGTAAACAACTTCATACACTCCTATTGCATAAAACATTCAAAGACATAATATTTTTAGATAACTAAGTGGGTTTTAAACAATTTTTTCCCCCCTCAAGAGTTTGTACTAGAAATTGTAGGCGCAGACTTGGCAACATAGGATCCACAGTTCGCTTTGGTTCTTACCGTGCAGCATGTTGATACGTTCGTTAATCGTTGTCTGATGTTTATTGTTTACTTGGCGTGGCACGAATATTTTTTTCTATCGTTCGTGCGACTATTTATATCTTTTGAACACGTCTGGAATCAGTGAATTTACTTTTAATCTACCGTACCACGTGATGGAGGAACACGCCTGAACTTTTTGGCTTGTGCAGTGACAAAGGTGTGTTAAAAAGTGTCAGCATAACGTGATCTCGTGTGTGTTTATTAAAATGATTTAAGTGCATTAAAAATATTTGGAAATGTATGTTAGAGTGTTTCTTCCATGATGTAATTAATTTAGGAAAACAGCTGTGTTGGTTAACCGATCCTACTACTATTGAATGAATCGCGAAGTTCCTGGTGATAACTCTGCAAGGTGCAATGTTAATTTTTCTTTAAGCAACGTGGCCTGGTGTTCCGTTTTATGAGCCACATTGAAGGCAGAAAATCCTAAGTAGGCTGGGAGTTTAAGCTCTGTGAAGGTAGGCCTAGATTCTTTTTTTTCCAAATCTGTACCATGTCACAATGTTTCCAGATAAGTGTCACAGCAGAGAAACTTAAGTTACAGTGAAATACGATAGGTTTTTATGTTACATTTGGTCTTGCATCGTATGTCATGGATGAAGTGAGTTAAATGTTAGAAGGTAAAAAAGTTGTTTGTTTCGACGAATTATTAAACAAAGCTTAGCCAAAACAACAGGTGCACATTGCAGTATGTTTTTGGGATTGAAAGATTGATGGTGTAGTGACTAGGTATTACATGTCTGTTTTTAGGCAACTTATTAAATTATTTTAATTCTGGTATTGAGAGCTTTCCTCTTCGCAACTTACACAATCACAGCATTATAAATTAAAAGAGGAAAGTGAATTATCATTGTATTTGAATATTCCCAAGACTTTGTTACTTTGTAAATAATAAATATATGATAGAATTTCTGCACAGAGAAGTTATGTTAAGTAGTGTTCAGCTTCACAAATATAAAAAGAGGTAAATATTAAGTATCACTACTCATCGTGTACTGGCCAAACTATTGATTTCACACGTACAGTTTACTGATGAGAAATGGTCCTACAGACATAATGAGAAGTCCTATGTAATTTTTTTTGTTAGGTTAGGTTTAAGTTGGGTTAGGTTATGTTTAAGTTGGGTTAGGTTATGTTAAAGTTAGATTAGGTTACAAACATTAAATTAGCTCAGGTTAATAATTCCTCCTAACCAAAATTAGGCAACCCAACAAAAAATTTGTTACCTAACCTAACAACCTAAGTTAACCTAAATTAACAAAAAAATTTTTTTTTCGTAGAATTACTTATAACGTCCCTAAAACATTATTCATTAATAAACTATATAGCTAAAATCAATAGTTTGGCTGGTACACAATGATTACCTATTCTAAATATTTACCCAAAATAAATTTTGTCATGATCATACAACCTGGGTAATTTTATTGTAATTTTGTTGGTCGGGGGAAATAGAGCAATTGACCTGAAAAAGTAGGGGGAAATTTTTTTTACAGTTTTTGCGAGCCACCCTGATACTGGACGAAATAAAATAACAACTGCAACATTGATACAAAAGCATAAAACAAACAAAATCAAATGAACAATACTACTGTGTTTATAAAATTGATTATTTGCCAACCACTGGAACACTAGTTTAAACTTAACTCTTATTAAGAGCACTTTACAGCACACGCTACATGCCGCGTTTGAGTAACGAAAACTGGCATGCAATAAGAGCTTCGACTGGGTAGTGTCAACAACCATGTTGCCTCTATGCGCTGTACGTGAAAACTGCATGCAATGTTTTGGTTCTCTATCCATGCTTCTCTGTTTTCGTTTTACGATTTCGGCTTTCTAGATAACTAACAGTTGTAAAAATTTGATTGCTAGTGGCAACCACCCAATGGCAAGCTGTAACCTCGTCCTCAGTTGCCTACCAAACTTCTCGTAATAAACTTTCTCAGCTACCATCTCCTCCGAAAGTAAATTCCACTCGCTCACTGACCGAAGCATAGTCTGCCTACCCTGATCCATTCTATTCATCTGAATTGTACCACTATTATTCCCTCTTCCTCTATACGCTGCCTAGTTAACAGGTAGCTTAACTTAACCCGATCTTCTTTTATTTATTTACCATCTTGTACATCCTTATCAGCCTTTCCACTAGTTTCCTTTGCTTTCAATGAGTTCCACTCTAGTTCTTTCAACATCACAGATGGCCAAAGTTTCCTTTGACCTCACCAGCCCGCCATTTCCTTCTCCATTTGTTCTTCACTTACCTCGCATCTCTTTTTTGCACCTTGTCCAGCTCCTGCACCTCCAATTTCAAGTATTGGTCCCACTGCTGCAGCATGAGATTTTCTTAGCAAGTATTTATAGCGAGTAGGCTATTGTAACAGTGGATATCACATCTTTGAAAATGTCTATTCAGGTTCGTTATCAATAATACTGCCATACAAGTTTCAAATATAACCTGTTCCCTGTCCACGAAAACCTTACGCAGTCCACTGTGTAGAAGAGATATTACTTTAAAACTGTTCATTACTGTGCGAGTACTGGTTACCGGCAGTCAATATCTCTAAAATATTCAACTCAATCTCTGTTGGATCTACGCATATTTACCCTGCTTGGGATCAGGGTATGTAGCTGCCAGCAGATGAAAAACTGAAACGTACTCGTTAAATAAGTAAATAAACCTAGGCTGCTGCATGTTCGCACAAAAGAAAATCTGTTGTACCAATACAGGATATTCTTCGCTGTTCAAATGCCGAACTTGGTATAATAATACATGTCTGCCAGATTGGTGACTGAAATGTACTGCTTCTGCAGGTTTTGCTGAATTTTTGTAAATAAGCAGCCAACGTATTACTCTTCCAGTTTTAACGGACCAATGAGTCTTTAACACCTGCGCGAGTCATTAGGTTTGTGCTAACCATACAGGCAGAATAAAAATGAAGGCCATTTGATGCGTGACTGAGGGAAGATGGTACTGGCAACCCGGGTCTGGCCTGCATTCCCGTGGCGTCTCTACCTCATTGCGAGGTGAGACGATCCAAGAGTGTATAAGTTGGGACCTGAAAGATGCTGAAGTATGCCTGGCCAGGTTGAAGTAAGGGTCTGTAGCGATTCTGATGGGCAAATAGATTGCCAGAACTGGATATAGGGGCGTAAGACTAATTGAACCATCCATCAGCCGGTTCCCTCGGAAGTTTCACTCAGGGTATTTGGTGAGGAAAGAACGAAAGAGTGCCGTATGGTAAAGCAAATGTAAAGAGGCCTTGGGGTCGAAACAACCTTTAACCTATTTTCATTTTTTAAATGGATGAGAACTCCGGCTTGCTTGAGGATGAAGCCAGAGATGGATCGCGTGTACTAAGTAGGCCCCATTTTAATAAGCAGAACTGGTGCTGTGGGATGAACCAAATGCAAAGTTACGGCACATGAATTGATGCGAGTGGGAAACCATAGGTTGCTTAAGACATTTTGAAACATCAGACTGAGTAGTAATGACCAACACTACCGAGAAGGTTTTACTTACTATGGTTTTGTGAACACCTAATAGCAACATATTTCTTAAAAAGTAGAAAGTTTTTTTCACAGTGTATGTTTGTCACTGTACAAATGTATTTAACAGTGAAACAGAGCTCCTGTATTTAATTCTTAGAGAAGATACGAATATTATTTCTATGCATGTTACACGTATCATTCCAAATTTACGCCTGCATCACAAATTGATTTGTGAAATGAAACTGCAGTGATTCCTCAATGTACGTTAAGGTTAGGTTCCTAAAAACAGTGACACAAATTGAAATTACGTAATTTTAGTCAGACCACCTGCCTACAGCCAAACATTAATTGGCTGCGGAATCAAATCTGTTGGGCTAGAAAGGAGTAACGCACACAAAAATAAACAAGTAATGACGAAACTATCATGGTGCCAATGACTTTGCACTACTCAACATTCCCATTTACTTAACTGGGATCCGCAGGAATGTGGGTATTTTTGGGCAGGGACACACAAAAACGGTAATGTCCTCTTAGGATCGCAAAGAGTGGATGAGTTTAATATTACTATTCAATACCATTGTACTGGGATCAAGTGGTAAAAGAATACCCATCTGCTCTTTATTACACTGCGATACCAGATACAAATTATGCATTATCACAATTACTTTGCTAAAAAAATTTACTTACGTACTAAATTTTACAATTTTTTGTACCGCGATGTGATAAAGAGCGGATGGGTTTTATTTTACTGTAAATATCAAGAGTAGCTACTCATAGTCTGGGGACTAAACTATTGGTTTTACAGGTAAAGTTTCTTAATAAAAAATATTTCTACAGTGATGAAAATGAGTTGTACGTAAAGTGCAGTTTACTTACTTTGAAATTTGCAGTTTTTCGACCAAATTCTAAGTCCAACTCCTGTGTTTTACGTCTTCGCCATGATGTGTGTTTATGTGGAACTAGCGTTCCTAGCGTTATCAATTGAAACTAGCGCTAATACGTTGCGCAACTGTTCTGTAGGCAGCAAATTCAGTTGTAGAAAAACTGTCTTGCTTATAACACCTGTTTTCGCAGCGGTAGCTGTGCGTATTCAGGGAGAATTTGACTGTGTGCAGTACATATGATACTTGCTAGTGAAAATGTTTCACGGCGTTTTAGTGGTGTATGTAGTGTAGACTTTTTTTAAATTTTGAACTGTAGTGAATAATAATTGTTAGTTAAATTTCGCTGATTGATACACAGGAGCGAATACGTTATGAATGCAACGTGTGTGGAGAGAAGTGACTCATGTACCTCGACAAAAGGGGACACATTCATAATTTACTAATCGTGGCAAAGGGAACGTAACCGCCATCGAGTTGAGTAAGAAAAACTTTTGTTTCAGACATTTCTCTTGCTGTTTTAGTAAAACAAGCGTGCACCATGGTATCGTAGTGGTTGTGAACAATATTTAATGACTTTTAGTTACGGTAATATCTGCCTAACATGCATACTGTATGTAGGCCTATTAAATATTTCTTTCTATTGTAGCTTTGTGCGACTTCTATTGGCGTTAGAATGTGTTTAAATAGGGCATAAAATGGTTATTGAAGACTTGTAGCATCTGTACATATTGCGTACAACGTGAATTAAAAAATGCTACGTATTTTGCCCACTTGTATTTCAGTTTAAAATACAGTATTTTTAATGTACCATAGTGTTTATTGTACATTAGTGTAAAAGGAAAAACGCATGCATTTAGTACGATATTTGTTTTCTACACTTTCAATTCGTGCTAAAACAAGTTAAAATAGCTTTTGTCATTGTGTACTTACATGGTTATTATGAATATTTTGCATTCGCGAATTCCCAGATTTTAACATCCCTTTACCGCTATAGACTTTTTATAATGCAGGCAAATTTTATTACTGGCGGCTATTTATTTCGGTTATATTTCACTGAAATTACTCGTAAATAGTACAGTTCGGCTTGTTATTAATTTACGTATTTTTACCCCACAGTTTCCCTGATCTTTATAGCCCTCCACACTAACAAGTCTTAAGAAAGTAGGCTTTTCCAGTAGTCATCGTTGTTTTTTCTTGTTATATTTATGTAAAATTTAATCGTAATTAGTGATGTAAAATACCCGGGTATTTTAAACTCGGGGTAAATACCCTGAGTATTTACCCGGGTAAATACCCAAAATTCATAAATACCCGGGTATTTTGGGTATTTATGAAATCGAGTGAAATTCATTTATATTTACCCCTATATATATTATTATTATTATCATTATTATTATATGATACATTAGGATAGTATATAAC
>PNEQ01128222.1:0-12087 GCA_003012365.1 Medauroidea extradentata
GTCTCTGTTCTCCAACCTCCTGGAAAGATGTCGCTTCAAAGTCACGCACCACCCCGAGAGATAAAGAGGGAACAGGATCATTCCAGATCACGATATTTTCTCTCGGTTACCCGATACTGGGTGCAGGTGGTTATCATGGAGTAATACAATCCATGCGGCACCCGAGGAGGCCTTTTAGCGCTGCCGCCACTGTATCGTACTACACCGCCCAGCCAGACAGTCGCGGCTCGCAACAGTAACATAAACATTGGTGCAGAGTCTTTTAAAAGACATAGCATGTACGATATACATTAGCCTTTGATATTTCGTCATAAAATGGTATAATTACCACAGTATGTCCCATAGAGGCGAGTTGCTGGTCACAAGATTGCACGCCATTTCAGCGACATGTGCCTAGAGGCTACTGTGAGGCGTGATGCGCGGGTTGTGTCATCCTTACCACTTCTCACTTCTAGGTCTTGAACGCGCAAAATATGTTTTATCCACATTTCATTCCTATAGTAATATCGATGGCCCAGTTCAAAAGGGAAACAACTCAAAATTCCCAGTTGTGAGTAAAATGCATATACAGAGATTTCCGTTTCACCGAAAAATTGTTAATTGTCATATTTGGTTGGCGATATTTGAAGATAAAATCTACAGGGAACTGTTGAAAGTGTTTTAAATGTTTATAGTCTGCATTGCTGAAATTATCTCACTTTAAACTAAAATAAATACAATATGTAGCTCTTTACTGACAATCATAAAAAATGCCATGCTGTTAAAACAAGTGAATTTACGTGTCTGTTTTTTCTTTTCAACTGGGTAGAGTGCACTTCTGCCTATGTGTTGGTGTGTCAAACCCAAAAATGCCATTTTTTTGAGTTGTTACCATTTTGAACTGGACCATCGATATTTTCTTTATCTAAATGAAATATTCATGCGTGATTTTGAAGGTAAGTATACAGGCTCTAGTATAAACACCTCTCACATTTCTGACGTAAATTTCTAAGTAACGTTAGGAGGTATTAAAGTAATAAATTGCAAGGATTGAGTGAGCAGTGATAGAACGACCATTTAACTTACGAACACATACAATGTGTGCTTCTGTCGTAGTTCATTTTGTAGTTACAGTGTAAAACAACATCTTAAACAGTAGACTTGATGGAAGATTTTCACCCATATACAGTACGGATCATCATACTTAAAGCTTGTAAATGAGAAACTGTTGATCATTATTACTGTATCAGTCTAGTAACATCGCTGTGCAGATGACTATTTTAAAAAAATGTATACGGACGGTACCATTAATTTATGGAAAACAATTTTATCGTAACTACTTTCTTTGCTCTCCTATAAATCAGTGTAGTAAATTTACCAATACATTTATAGAGTGCAGCTACTGCGTTTTGAAAGCAACGTCCTGAAGAAAGCCGTTCATGACGGGTAAGTGTTTCGAAATAGTATAGGTAAGGGTAATATAGTATAGGGCAGTAAAGGGTAACTTTATTAAGGTCAAGTTAGTTAAGATCAACTTAGTTAAGGTAAACTTAGTAGAGGTCAACTTAGTAGAGGTCAACTTAGTAGAGGTCAACTTAGTAGAGGTCAACTTTGTCGAGGTAAATTTAGTAGAGGTAAATTTAGTAGAGGTAAATTTAGTAGAGGTAAATTTAGTAGAGGTAAATTTAGTAGAGGTCAACTTAGTCGAGGTAAATTTAGTAGAGGTCAACTTAGTCGAGGTAAACTTAGTAGGGGTCAACTTAGTAGAGGTCAACTTAGTAGAGGTCAACTTAGTAGAGGTCAACTTAGTCGAGGTCAACTTAGTCGAGGTCAACTTAGTCGAGGTCAACTTAGTCGAGGTCAACTTAGTCGAGGTCAACTTAGTCGAGGTCAACTTAGTCGAGGTCAATTTAGTAGAGGTCAACTTAGTAATGGGTAACTTTGAAAATAAGTGTATTTAGTAGATTTTAAGGCAATTTAATACAACGCAATTTACTAAAGAACAATTCTTCGTGAATCAACTGTAATGTCAGTATTTTATACTTAGCTAATTCTTTGCATATGAAAACTGAAATTGTAATACTTCAGCTACCAACTATGTTCTTGGTAAAATAATCTGTCTGCGTGCAACAGAGCGAACTTCCCACCAGACGCCACGTCCGTGTAATACCTTGCGGGCGGCGCAGTAGAAATAATCAGCCTTCGCGCCGGCCAAAGAAAACACGACGCTAGGGAAAATCTGGCGTTACACACTGGAGCCTAGCGTGCAACAGCGGCCCAACTGACCAATATCGTTGCGCGTCTAATGTTGCCACAACACAGGTATAATTGGTTTCGTATAACTTCATTGGATTTTTTACATACCTAAAGTCACTGTTTGTGCTGCACCATAGCCGTCTCTCGTACAATTTGTGTTCTTCGGTGTGGCACTCCTGACAAGACGGTACACTTAAGGTAAGGTAAGTGGGCTTTACGTCTCGTCGGCAGCGAGGTCATTACGTACGGTAATAAACAACTTGGCACAATGACAGAAGCTGGGAGATTAATCGGCCATGGGCTCTGTCTGTTAAGTAACCATCCCAGTATTCACCTGCAGCTGTTTCGGGAAACCATGGAAAACCGAAATCAGGATGCACGAAGCAGGGAATCGAACCCGGGTCCTCTTGAATGCGAGTCCAACGTGTTACCATATCACCACCTCGCTTGGTTACATTTAAGGGTGTTCATGTGGCAAAAATTTAAAAAAAAATCTATAGCATCTGTTTTATAGACGTTATTTGTGACCACATTTTCCACAGCTTAAATTTTTTTTAACTTTCATAGTCTTCCCACAACGGCATGTCAAAGACAAAAAATTTGCAAGCTATACGGGGACATACAATAATAAAATCCAACATTCTTACTCGAATAAAATAATATCCACAGAAGTTAAATGTTACGGGTCATGTGCTAAATGAGAGAAAAAAATCACAAGTGTAAATTGTAATCGCACGTAGTGTCTACGAAAATAACACTTTGTCGTACAAATATAAAATTATGCATTTTTTGGCGTCCCATTTTAGCAACCGTCTGTCTGTTAACCAGTCACAATACGAAAAAGTTCTACATGATGCCCCTACTCGATAATGCGATACGTTTTTGGCGCTGTAATCCAAGCGGTAGAGCTCGAACTCCGCCCACTTTCCTCCCACTAAGATGAACAATTTATCAAAACGTATTTTTTTATCAATTTATGAAATACTTCCTTCGCTCACAATTTTAAATTATGGCTCCAAAAATCTTTATTTACATTATAACGTTAACAATGGAAAAAAAGTAGGCGGAGTTTGAGTCCGAGCGCCCGGATTACAGCGCCAAAAAGTACAACATTCTCGGTAACTTGACAAACTACAGCCAAACAACAAGGGGGTCAAGCAAAATACATTGGTAGATAGGCGAGTGTCTAGACCTGATCTACGACCGTGATCATATGAAAGCACGTTGATGCAATGTCAGCCAATAAGTTTGGTTCGAAAATGTATCTGAAATGAACCCAGAAAACTAGAACCTACGAACGTGAAATGACAATTACGCCGTATATGCAGCACAGTTTGTCTTTGTATTAAATGTTAAGAGGAGTCCTGGCCTGACGCGTAAACGGTGTAGTAGTGTGTCACGTGTCTTGTTCTCAGAACAACTTAATTTATGCGTAATATATCTGTGTAATAAAATACCACACATTTGAAACTACGTTTTTATGATTTAAAAAATTCAGCACGCTTGACAGGAACAGTATTTTCGGGACTCTCAGAGTGGCGAAAATACCACCCAAATTTGTGAAGTACAAAAATAGACGGATGCATTAGGCTTTACTTCATACTATCCAAAAATAAAACTATAGAGTCATCGCTAAAGTCTCTTAGGAAAAATAGTATAAGGAAAACCTTGCACGCCAGTTTGGCGTGCTATAAATAGAGGCGATATGCTTCTCGTCAAGCGTGGCACTCTGGCATTTTTCGATCTTCTGTTTCCGTGCGTCAAACACGGATATTTGAAACCGATGCACAGTCCTCTTAACAGAAAGTACCCAAATAAATTTAAAAAAAAAAAAAATGTACTGAAATTAAACGAAACCTATTTCAAGTGGTTGGAGTGGTATTGCTAGGCGATGCCTTTGGAATAACAACGGCTATATTCCACTCCGAAATTTAATTTGTGTTGCTGTTGTTCTGTGCATTTATTTTTGGGTCGTCTTTCTAGGTACGAATATGTTCCTTTTCGGAATTGTACGTTTGTTGACAACAGTTAATGCTGACTTTCCTTTCTTGATTTTTATTTTATTGAGGGTTTTTTTCTGCAACTCTGCAACAGTCACTCGCAATGGTGTATGTACACAAAACGGTTCAGTTTATGTCACTTACTCATAGTAGTAATTTTTCAAAGATCGCTTACGAACGCCTTTGGGTTTCGTCACCAATTTTTTATATACGCATTACATGATGATTGAAACGCTGATCTAATTATGATTTTAAAATAATGTTTGACTTACGAAGTCATACTATATTAAGAGTATATAGTAAGGTAACGAACGTTGTCAGTAGATGTTATTTATTTATTTAAAAGACTTATTTTTACGTGTGGTGAAGTTATGTCAGAATTGCCTTTTCTACCACTTAACCACAGAACCTAAACTTACAACTACTGAAATAATTTTACAAAATGTTTCATAATAAGCAAGGAAAAGTTTCAGAAAACTACAAAACATAGAATTTACTGCTAATTACAGTAACTGAAAAAATAAAGACCAAACAGTACAAAAACTACAATACAGAAGCCATTCACCCAACAATCATACACACATTCATCTGAGACAAGTTTTGTTTCACAGATTCCTCAAGGGAATTTCAGGCGCGTACTGCAGAATCAGCAAAGGATTTGGAATAAGCACTGGTGAGGTGCTATAGTAAAAGCAATGTCAGGGTGGCTTTCGAACGGGTACCAACTGTATGACAGGAGAGATTTTCAAGTTTGTTTGCTAAAGAGAGGAGATTTAAAATATAAACTTTTCTGAAATGAAGTAGGCTATGAAATTTACGTCTGTGTTCTAATCGCCAGCATTATTAATTTTTTTTAACTAGTTTGATTCACCTCAAATATTTTCGACATTTTACTGATACCTGTCCTGAAAAATATCTTGCATTTTATTACAGAAATACAAACAATTTTTACAGCGTACTTTTGTGACGTACAGTTATTGCGTCCGAAGAGGAACACCGAAGACAGTCCGAACATAATAGAAGCGAGCAAACCTTCAATCTGACTTTTAACACAGCTTGTAATTTAGCTACCATATAGGAGCTTGGACTCGTGCCAGCTATTCTCGTGTGGGTAGAGTATTCCCCGCTACCCCTAACCCTCGCCCTCCGCCCAGAAACCTAGTCTTGCTACAGCTCGTGTAGATAACTCAGCCAGATTGCCCGAGGGGCAAACTGCTATTAAAAGTTTCTGCTGTTTCCTATCAGGTCGTCACTTGATAGGGATGGGAAAATCAGACGTGTCTAACTTTAGTAGCAACGCTTATGTATGTTTGAAAGTGCCGAAAATAGTTTTATTTACTTATTTTTAATTTTGATCCACACTGTCGTGTTTCACTGAAAAAAAGAGTATAGTTGCAGGTACCACACTTTTGTTAAAATAGGGACAACAAAACAGTTTGTTTGTCCTTATTTTAACAAAAGTGTGGTACCTGCAACTACACTATTTTTTCAGTGTCCAATTGGCGATTTAGTAATTTAGTAGTTAAGGACACGGTACGTAGTTTTATTTTAACATTCGAGCAGAGAACTCAAATGGTTTTTAACTAAACGTTTTGAAAATCATTTTGAGGCTGTTTGCAATCTCTAAGTGCACAATGTTGGGTTTTTGTAACATAGTAAATAGTTCACCCGAAAAAAAATGTTTGGATGGACTTCGGCTTGTTTTTATATCAAAATTTGTAATAATTTGGTTACGAAATAATTAGGCGTTTACCACTACTAAAACTTTTGGGTGTAAATAAGTATGTACAAGTGCTGTTGAAATGACTAGAGATGATAGTTTATTGAGGGGAAATCCTGACTGTGTTGGGTTTCAACACACGTTCAGCTCACGAAAAGATTATTACTGGCTTTCGCTTGTTCGTAGAGCTGTTGCTATATTTGACTGAGCCAATAAAAGTCTCGCTATTGTAATATTTAATGACTGTTATTGGTATGCAGACAGCTACGTTGTGTCAGACGTATATCACCAAATCATACATGTCACATGAAACTACAGTGTTTCCAAGGGTATGTTAGGGGCCGCGGTGGCCGAGAGATCTGACCTCTCGACTCCCACCAAGGCAATCCGGGTTCGATTCCCGGCGGGGCGGTCCCCGGATTTTCGCATGTGGGAATCGTACCGGACGATGCCGCTGGTCGGCGGGTTTTCTTGGGGATCTCCCGTTTCCCCCGCCCTTTCATCCTGGCACTGCTCATACTCACATCATGTCATCCCTCACCACCGCTGAAAACCTCTCTTTCACTTCAAGGGTATGTTGGCACAAAAAATTTGCGAGATATACAATTATCTCTAGAAATGACCCTTCTTGACAGGGTTGCCATATCGAATCCGCTACTTTCTACAATAGAGGTATAATTCAACTGAGCAGTTTATCCTAGTGGTGTCAGTACACAGAGTTAAAGGTTTAGGACCGTCACCCGTATATATTGTTTGTGTATGGTGAATCAAATACATGATTATCTAAGAAAAACTTGTGGCTTCCTACACTATGAAAACCTTACTAAACAGTACTGGAAGTTTTTAACCCATTGACAGTATGGAACACTTACCATTCTTCAGCTTGTAAATAGAGCTGAAGTGATCAGGACACATTTCACTGTTTCTTAATAATTAAATAGTTGACTGTTTGCTAGGCTCCAACGTGATGTATATAACAATGAATGTTTCGTACCAGAATTGGCTATCGTTTATTTGTAGCATTTCTTATCTCTACAACAGGCCCATTTAGAACTGCACAGCTTGGACACACAGCATGTGTAATTTGTCGCAAAACTGTTCACACGTGTCACGGTTAATATAACACAGTTTATTGGAGAATATTTTTAACATTTTCGCGATTTTCCAGTGTCTCTATTAATAATGTATAGGAATGTTAACATTTACGTAAGGAAACTAATTTTACCGTACCTATTTTCTTAACACTACTACTACTACATATCGGTGTGCTAAATTTATAAATAATTTTTACACTGTAAACAATGTATAGAACGCATCAATTGGTTATGCTTAGAGATGATCTACCGCGGGAAAACTTGACTGTTTGCTGGGTTTCAGCGCACGTTCAGCTTATGAAAAGCTCGCTGATATTTCCTGCACGTGGCGCTGTTACACTATTTCACTGAGCCAATAAGAATCTCGCTATTGTAATTTTTGGTGCCTCTTAATGGTCTGCAGACAGCTACGGAGTGTCCGACGTGTAGCACTCAATCATACGTAGGGACCCCTGTTTTTCGTGAAAAGATTACTGCCCCACTTTGTTTCGGTGCCTTACGTGCACATCTGCAGTTCTGCTTCGTGGTCTGTGATTGGATATTGTAACTCTCACGAGCCTTGAAATTCTACCGGTAAATCACAGACGTGTGTTGTTACTTGAAAGTTGTTTTTATTGGCTCAGTCGAATGAGATACAGCTCTTCACACAGACACGCTGTCAATAACCACGAAGCAGAACTGCAGATGTGCACGTAGTCCACTGAAACAAACTGGGGCAAAATTCTTTTCGCGAAATCAGGGGTCCTTAATCATACACATTGCAAGAAACTATCGTGTTTCCAAGGGTATGTTGGTGCAAGACATTTTCGCGATATATCATCATCTCTAGGTATGTTGTTTTAAGAAAATGTACACCTTGACCTACAATTTTCACGTTGTTCTCCGAGTAGACTGGACTGCAAATTACTATGTGCTCAATTAACTTCCATTGTAGGCTGGCCGTTGTGTGACGTGCCTCGATGACTTCTTCAACCAATGATGCAAGGAAAATTGTAAAATGCCCACCATCTTGTAATCCTGACACACTAATTTGCTAATGCCCGGTGTCGATAATGTCACGGACTATGTTCGGGTGAGTGTAGGCCAGTGTATTGTAGACTATCATAGAAATTGGCACGTCTCTATACCGTAGTTAAATGGACCAAACCATCTAGTTGAAAGAACTAACCTTTTTTTTTTTTGGTCGATTCAACTGTTAAAAGCTTGTTTCACTACACACAAGCAAAATATTCGGTCAGCTGTAACAAACCGTTCATTTTATTCACGTGACAATTACCATTTAAGGCCCATAAGTTTCCTTCACAGACTTTGCTAAGGACTGGTACCTGTAACTTCAACGCAGGATGTAAATGATAAGTGTTTACAAATATACACTCCGAGACGAGCAACTTGTAGAGACCGGAAAAATTCGCGGGTTCATTGACAAGTAGGCTAGCTTGCAAGAACATTTAAGAACTGAAGCAGACAACAGATGCTCATTAGCTGCTTGCTGTTAGAGTGATATAGATCTGTATTCGTGACATTTACATTATAGGCTTAGAGGCTTCCAGGAGAGGTCAAGTAAGTCAAAGGCAAATTGTAAAAGTGATACATACAGTTGATGGAATTCTAGCTCGTGCCCAAATGTAAACGCGAATTTTTCAAGTCTCTAGCAATCCGATATAGATAAAAAGGCAAAGTTTTCCGATTTCAGTGATATACATGTTTTTCACTGTCCTATCTAGCTCCGACAATTCATTGAATTCAAGAGCTACTACTCACCTAAACAGCAGGCAGTGAACGAACAGGCGGGGCTACCATAGACATTGGGCAATGGATTCTAACATACAGGTCATTGAACTTACTAAAGATTTCTTTCCACACGTAAGTTCAGTAGGTAGACACCGGGAAAATTCTCGGGTTCACAGACGTCTAGACTAGTCGCCAAGAGTATGTGTGCGTGCCCAAGAAGACAGCAGCTCATTGGTTACTCGCTAACACAATTATACCAAAAGTTGGGTGTAGGGGTATATTTGAGAAAATTACAAGAATTTACAATAGTTTGAATGCCAGCTTTTGGCCTAATGAAAAACGCTAATTTTATTGTTCCTATCCATAGGTGGAGCCATCAACTTTTCGCGGTCAAAAACTGGGTACTATTAACTCTCAGTGTTTTGGGATTCTACCTGCTAATCACCAGACGTTGGTGTTATCAGTAGCCTTATTCTGATTGGCACAGGATAGTCATGGGCGTCACTTCACATAGACACGCTGCCAATAACCACGAAGCACAGCTGCGGTTATGCACGTAAGGCACTGAAATAAACAGGGGCAAAATTATTTTCGCGAGCTGGATATTTTTCGAGCATATACATAAGTAATAGCCAGTCAGGGAATCGAGCTCGGCCCCTCCCGACCGGGAGTCCATTGTTTCACCACTGCACCACCTCGATATTGGACTGTTTGGAGGTCGGAGATGAGATAAGGAAAGGGGGATGGGTGCAATCGATAATACTGATGGAGATACATCGGCCGGTGGAGTGAGAGCCGTTTGTGAGCTAATGACGGCCGTTCCCGATACAATCAATCCCGGGGGGTAATTTGTACCGTTCTGCAGTACCTGGTTGATGGTACCCGCAGCGGAGATGTAATTTACTGTTCGCTCTCAAACTGTCTTGTAGACATGACACTGTAACACATGCCGACCCCACCAAGGGTATTTTGCACTGGCGTTAAGATGCATTAAGGCTGTTAAAATGTAAACATACACAATGTTACGTTACTAGAAACTATATTGTCGCTGTAAAGCTGTTCAAATATGAAAATGCATAACTTTATATTTGTTCGAAATACTGTCACACAGAAAAAAAAAAACAGTTTTGCAGTGGCTACATTTTTTTTAATATAGCCCCTGCCAAATAATTTTGTTCTGAATTCCCAACGTTTTGTAATAATAAAAATTATTTTGTTGTTGTTAAGTTTACTATTCCGTAATGACCAACAAACAGTTCATGAGCACTGCAAAATATTCATAATTCACCACAAAAATGTTATATAAGGACTAAATTGATGAAATATTTTATGGCGACTACGAAGCAGTTTTTTCTGTGTAGTTTTTGTGTACGTTACTAGTTACTGCATTGCCCTTCTACGGCTGTCCAAATGTGATAATTCATAGTTTTATATTTGTTCGAATTACTGTTAGTTTTGTGTACATTACTAATGGCTATATGCAATACCGTGTAAAATTTTTAGCAGGCATAATTTTTTCATACTGAGAAGTCATCAAAGGTGGAATTCCGTGGTAACGGCACCATTCCCCCAACGAAAACTTACAGACTTACTAAAATGAAACAAATTACAGTGTAATTTGACGATGTCACGGGCTATATTCTAAAAGCTATAAACACATAAACAAATTTTGCATTTTTAATCGCTGAAAATAAAGTATTTTGTGGCGATAATTATGGACATCTTCGGTACACTAACAAAAAAAATAATAATACTATCCCTACTTAATATTTTGTTTTTAGTAAATAACCGATACCTAGTTTATAACTTCATGAACTGTCAATTTTGTTATGTATGTTGGCCGTAACACGTGTACATCGTCTACTACACGACGAGCTGCCTTGGCGAGGCGTCTAGTCGCGTGATATGAGCTGACAGTAGCGTGACCCTGTACTTTCAACGCCCGTGGTCGACTGAATCAAATATACGAGCGCGGTTTTACGTACCGGCACGAAGAGCTTTGTCGTGCTACAGAAATATAAACGAGACGCATGTTATTAACGTAAAGTGATGGAAATGGTATTGCTAGGGACCCCTGTTTTTCGCGAAAAGAATTTTCCCCTCTTTGTTTTTGTGCCTTACGTGCACGTCTGCAGTTCTGCTCTGTGGTCTGTGATTGGATATTTTAACTTTCACGTGCCTTGGGATTCTATCGGCAAATAACACACATGTAGTGTTGCAGGAACGTTGTTGTAATTTGCTCAGTCAAATGATAGCCGTAGACACGCTGCCATTAACCGTGAAACAGAACTGCAGATGTGCTCGTGAAGCACTGAAGCAAACTGGGGCAAAATTCTTTCCGCGAAAAACAGGGTCCCTAGGTATAGTTCATGTGACGATTTTAAGTAAACTTAGTAGTTGAACATCCTTACGAGCGTTGGGTACCCTCCAGCTCGTTATTTTATGTTTATGTGGAATTGTGAAAAATTACCGAACCGCTATAAGGAGTAGAACGTTCACAAAGTAAACATTTTTGTAGTTATATCTTTTTTTATATAATTAGCTGGCAATGTCACATAACTTACGTATTTGTGCAGCAATTACAAGAAAAACTAAAACACGTTCACTGATTAAAATATATAGCTAAAATTTCTGCATCATTGTCTATTCGAGGACTTGTATAAATTTACTACACGGCCAATATACTTTTTATAAGTGTCGAAATTAACGTAAAATGTAGCAAAATATCCGTTTTTCTAACTGCACTAAATTTTAGTTTACTGAACTGGCCGATTATTGCCGGTATGTCCTTAATCTTAGGAAATAATTTTGTAGTTGAATTTTCAGTTCGGTAAGTCGTATAGCTTGTTTATAATGGTCACAAAGAAGGTCACAATCGTGAACTTAACAGGTTAGCCTAAATAAGTTTTGCTTTGTGAAAACTGTACGCCTTTTGGTGTTTATTGATTAATAGAGCCTCGACACAGACTAAATAGTAATACAGACGTGAAATGACGTGGCGGCTCGTTTGATGTAGGCGAACTTGGCCGCTTATTGGCTGCCCGAGGCTGTAGACTCCAGCCCCGTGTCTGTTTGGCTCCTGCATGTTACTACAGGTTTCCTATTGGCCTGGCTGCCGACTAGCAGAGCAGCTGCCTCACGCTGTTTGGCAGTAGGTGTTTCCGCCATGTTGCTGGCCAGGGAAGCCATTTTGCTGGCGTGTGTGACTGAGTTCGCCTTCCTGCCGACTATTTCACTTCTGTATTCCTAAATATTCTGTGGCCTCGATTTGGTTTGAATGTTTTATGTGTAGAGACATGAACTTTTA
>PNEQ01128222.1:21329-32182 GCA_003012365.1 Medauroidea extradentata
TCAGCTATATTTGTTCATTGGCTGCTGCTCCAGTGAGTGAGCATTTGAACATTTGACGATGTAGCGCAGGAGTCCGTGAGCGTTTTTACGCATGTCCGCCATTGGTTCGGAGTCCGCAAGGTCACGTTTATTAAACAATGACCCGATCGAAATAGTTTCCAAGATGTACATGACTTAGAAATCTAACCTCTCCTCAGTTAAATCCGCGAAATTTCCGGGGCTCTAATCATAATCTCTTCGTATGACACAACACAGCTGTCTATACAGACCAATAATACGCATCAAGTATTACAGTACCAGGATACTTATTGGCTCAGTGTCAAATAGTACATCAGCTCCACGTACGAGTGATGCCAATAATCTTCTAGTATGGCGAATGTGGGTTGAAACCCAGCAAACATTCAGGTTTCCCCGCGATAAACCATCATCTCTAGTTATGTCTCATGTTTTTCCGTCGATTTCTTCCTACTTGATACTCTTATTTATATGCATGTTCCCACGTGGCTGGAGACAGTCGGGCGACATGCCAACACGTAACACTCCCAATTTTACCGCAGGCACACTTCACCGAGCCAGTTTATTTCAAGCTCTCATTATATATGAGTCGTCAGCTACCGGAAATGAACCAGTTAAAAACGTTGCAGGATGTGTACTACGGGTGTTTTGGTGCGGGGGAGGAATATGTCAGTGTTCCTCAGGTAACACTTTGTGGAATTTCGTTAGTAGACTAACTTTATCTTAAACTCAATTTCTACTCATTTGGAACATTTAATTGTTTTTTAGCCGTTTCTTGTGATTTAATTGAAACGTAGCTCATTTCTTCTCACGTTTAGTAAACTCGTGTTGAAATTTGTCTCTTCCACAAATACCGAAGGTATTTGATACTTTTCTTCTTCGCTTGTCAAACACGTTCGTATGTGCTTGAGCTTGTGTGTGTAAAATTAACTATTTGTAATAAAAGTGTAATGAATGATTTTAATATCAATTTTTATACATTACTATGGACGGGAATTTTTGCGAATAGATTTTTGCCCCACGTTGTTTCGGTGTCTTACATGCACACCTGCAGCTCAACTTCGTTTATTGACGACAGTCTTTTGTGCAGAGTTGTTATTCATTTGGCTGTGCTAATCAGTATACGGATAACTGACACACATCACGTCTGTGATTTGCGAGTTTAACCTCAAGACGCTGGGTTTTACGGCATCCAATCACTGACCACAGAGTAGAGATGCCGGTGCGCGCGTAAGGCACTGAAACGTAGTACTGCAAAAATATTTTCGTGAAAATTCCTACCTCTATACACTACTGTAGTTTTATCGCGTTATTTACTGTCGGTAGCCTATACCTATTTCAGTAATGGTAAAATATAGGATATTTTTAAATCACTGCGTCTCGGGGTTATACCCACAAATCACAGACATGTGGTGTCCAGTAAACCTTTAGTATATGTCTGATAGCAGAAAGACACGCTGCCAGTATAAACAAAACAGAGCTCTAGAAGTACACGTTAAGATGAAACAAGCAGGGCAAATAAAGTATCTTGAATCAGGTGTCCCTGAGGTTTTCATATTTCTGTGTTTTGTAATCCGATGTAATAATTCTGTGGTAAAGTGATACACGATGACAGAACTTAACCACATTAACAAATACATTTTATTGAGGGTATCTGAGATTAATGGTGTAAACAAATTGAACAGAAATTTTAATAAAACCGGTTAGTTTGAAGAAATTAGTATTCATGTAATGTAAAATGTATGTAATACATTTGACTTTGTGCCTTGACAAGTTTGTTTCATTATCAGCCCATATTTAGTGTCATTGATGTGTCTTATCAAATGCCATGTTGTTGTTTTGCTGTGTCGGTGTGTGTTTTTTCTGTACGTATTTATTCATGTGAATTACCTGTACGCATTTACAGTGTCGACATAATGTCTGTTTCATGTGTAAACTTTTTATGTGTATATTTTCGTCAGTGCTGACTTTTCAATGTTTCTAAATTGTTTACCATTACTTAAATCCCAAATAAATAAGTTACTATAAAATATACAAAGCGTTTGGCTCTCTAAAGAGATAACTTTTGGTTAGAGTTGGTCTCCTTTCCTTCTTATTATCTCAAAACCAACTCAATTTTCCGTTATGTGTCTGTCTTCTTTCCTGAGTCTTTCAATTATTATTTATTGACTTCAGATTCTTGAAAGATAACTCGTATGCGCTTACTTTCTGTCTTTTTGTAGTCCGTGAGATTGCCAGTGGATCAGTTTTAAAGATATGTACGGTACTTCTGGTGTATTTTAACCAGCGCAATATGGTTTGTCGGGTTCCTTTGATGATGAAGGTTTTCTTGGTCTATCGAGAGTCAATTAGGATTCCACCAAGCATTTTATTTTTCAATTTTTATAACAATAATAATAATTAATATTATTATTAGTACACATTTTAGCCCTTGGAGACAGCGTTTGAACTTGGAATGTTACATGATTACTGAATTTATTTCTTGTTTTCTCCTTCTTTTTCTGTTCGCAGAACCTCTTCATTCTCTGGCTGTGATCCTGTTTCCTTTGTTCTGACCATATTTTTCCTATTTCCTTCCTTATTGTACTTTACGTTTTGTGTTTATAACTTTGTTTCTGAATTTGCCTCTTTCCTTTATAATTTCCTTGTGATTTCCTGCTTGTTTTAGGTCTTCTTCTGTTTCTTGAAACTAACACTTTATTGTTCTGTTTTTTACATCAATTATTATCATCATCATTATTAGGAGACAGTTTTCACGTGTTCGAAGCAATTCATAATGATTTACAGCTTTGTATATTTGTTTCCGTCTTAAAGAGTTCACAGTGAGTTCACCGTAGAAACTTATCACTGTCCCGCGTAACCGTATCACTAGGGCCCGATAGTTTTCGCGAAAACATTTTTGAAGCACTTTGTTTCAATGCCTTACGTGCGCACCTGCATCTCTGCTTCGTGGTCAGTGATTGGAAGCTGTAACACCCTGCGTCTGGAGGTTAAACCCGCAAATCACAGACGTGTTGTGTGGCAGTTATCCATGTACTGATTGGCACAGTCAAATGAATAACACTTCTGCACAAAAACACTCTGCCAATAAACATGAAGCAGAACTGCAGGTGCGCACGTAATACACTGAAACATAGTGGGGAAAAAAATCTCTTCGCGAAAACTACCGTACCCTAGCCATCACCAACTCGGCGAAACTTTCACTTTTCAGCCGCAAATGTGCGTGTTCTCACAGTCCGTGCTGTTGTAGCTGACAGTACCGGGAATAGCGTGACTGACGACCACATTCATGTTCTCGTCATGTTCGCGCCATGACTGACAGCTGGGAGAGCTGGATGTAGAACCACAGACGAAAGGGAAAGTCGTCCAAGGACCGGGCAGCATTTTTCAACTTGGCATTGAAC
The DNA here is from genome assembly GCA_003012365.1 of Medauroidea extradentata. NCBI lineage: Eukaryota > Metazoa > Arthropoda > Insecta > Phasmatodea > Phasmatidae > Medauroidea > Medauroidea extradentata. The sequence continues at coordinate 24,749 of PNEQ01128222.1, forward strand.
AAGTTTTCAGCCAGTTTTACCCCCATTATTCTACATTATATTTTTTGTGTGAAGCCTGCTATGCCATATTTTAAGTTGCGTGCTGAGTATTCATCTTATTTTTTTTAAGTAAATGCACGTCGTGTATAACGTTAATTATCTTAAATGGGGTTGCTTTGGTCACGTGGTGTGACTTTGGGACATCACGAAGAGTATTTTCTCGCACATATTGTAGACCTCAATAAAGAAATTTAGCTGTGATAAATTCCGAATGATTTATATTCACAACGAATTAATGAATATTTACTTCCAGTTGACAATATGGAAAATAAAATCAGTTTATGTTCCAAAGCCTCCCTACGTGTCCAATCACTCCCGCTTACGGCATCTATTTCAATATCACATTTTAAAATTTTACACAGTAAATTAATAACAGGTATTTATTGACATTAGATATTAACAATTTCATTGTAAATGTTTTAAATATTATTTTACAACAGGCCTGAAACTTGTTCTGTAGGACTGCAAACCAACATGCTTGAAAACCATCGATGACTCCTGCACCATCTTCTTTAAACTACAAGATGTCCCAAATGTTCCGCAACGTAGGAAGAAAACTTTAATGACGTACGTGTCAGACAAATTATCAAACATGTTCGATTTGACTGTCTAAAACATATAAACACGTTGCACGCAATCATTTATGTTCCGTAGAATGTTTGTCACCAACAAGGGCGTTATAGCGAGACAATCGGCAGTTTTTCGCTCACGCAACTGTCTTATGTCCCTGATCTCCACAACATACACATTATATACAGATATCCTCATACAGGATTTAAAACCGGAGGCATACACCTATGATGAAGAACTTTTGGGACACCTGAACACCTGGCCTCTCACTGAAGCAGCTACCAATGATCAGGTGTATACTCCGCTCCACGAAACTTGAGTAATATTATGGTACCGCTTAGTGTTTACATGATGTACCGTCCATCACAAAGCAAGACAAAACTTGAGGCACATACGTTAAACTGGACATAATTTTTGTACCATAAAACTGTCGACTAACATATCAGAAACTCACAACATTTATATGCTGAGTATTCTGAGTTTTTTTTATTCTTTACTGAGGTGATCTGAAACTAAGTACAAAAAAATAGAAAGAGAGAGAGAGAGAAAGAAAACACTACTGAAGGAGGAGACGAATTTTTTGGCGACAACTGGTTAAAGCATTCCTCGCAACCGTACGTGCAAACGCTATTGCTTAATTACGTACTTATGAAGCATAAAAATGATTTAAATCATACGATCTGCCCCGGTAACCTCAAGGAATTGGGGCCTGGGTAGAAAGGAGAGGAGTGAAAGCACCCCTACCCCCCCAAAAAAATCTTTAATAAAAAAATGTAAAAATCTTTTACCTCCCAATAAATGAGCAAGTTGCGCGATGTAACTTTTTTTATTTGACGTAAACACATAAATTTCGTGTTTTGCGTAGAATTATTGCAACAGTTAAACATTTCCGATCAAATTATAGAAAAGTGACACTTTTTTTGCACTAAAGAATATTTAACGGCATTATAAAAAGTGTTGTTTGTTACCATTCACATAAATATAAAACTAATATTACTAAACGAGATGGCACAACGGTAACATGTTAGACTCGCATTCTGGAGGTCCCGGTGTCAACTCCCAGCTCGGTCATCCTGATTTCGGTTTCCGGATTTCCCTAAATCGCTGAAGATAAATGCTCATATTTTGCAATTTTCGGCCACGAGTAAACATCAATAGAGGATCTGGAAAGGTTATGCACGCACGTGACGTACTTTTAATGTTGTTCCTAAAATGCGATCACTAGGGACACTGGAAAATCGCGGGAATAGTTGACTATTTGCTAGACTCCAACATGCTGTATATAACACAGAATGTTTTGTATGTACATTGGCTGTAGTTTATTTATAGCATTGTTTGTCTCTTAAACAAACCCAGTTAGAACTGCACAGCTTGGACACACGGCGTGTGTGATTTGCCACAAAACTGTTCACACGTGTCACGATTAATATACTACAGTGTATTGGAGACTATGCTAAACATTTTCGCGATTTTCCAGTATCTCTAGCCATCACTAGATACGATGGTTAGGGACCCACTATTTTTCGCGAATAGAATTTTGCCCCACTTTGTTTCAGTGCCTTATGTGCACATCTGAATTTCTGCTACATGGTCAGTGATTGGATATTTTAACTATCACGAGCCTTGATATTCTACCGACAAATCACAGACGTGTGGTGTTGCAGGAATGTTACTGTAATTGGCTCAGTCAAATGAGACACGGCTCTTCACATCGACACGCTGCTAAAAACTATGAAGCAGAACTGCAAATGTGCTCGTAAGGCACTGAAACAAACTGGGGCAAAATTCTTTTCGCAAAAACAGGGGTCCTGAACGATAGTATATCGCCGAAAATGTTTTGTGCCAACATACCCTTGAAAACACTGTAGTTAATTGCAACACATGTGATTAGGTGAAATACGTCTGACACAACGTAGCTGTCTGCAGACCAATAACTAGCAACAAATACTACAACACCGGGAGTCTTATTGGCTCAGTCAAATAAGGCAACAGTTCCACGTACACATGAAAGCCAGTAATCTTCTGGTAAGCCGAACGCAAGTTACAAACCTAGCAAACAGTCAAGTTTTTCGCTATTATCCATCATCTCTTGCTATCACTAGGGCCCAGTAGTATTCGCGAAAAGAATTTTTTAAATTTTTATTATTGTTTCAGAATTTTTTTAATACAAATAATTTTTTTCTTTATATTTATGAGCATGACATTGTAGCCTATAATGTCTTTATCAACTATGATTTTTTTTAGTATGGTATATCAGTTGGTTTTAGTGTAGTCATTAAAACGGAAACGTGCAAAATATGACTTTAACAAGCCATTACGCGAAAACTATGAGAGATTAAAACATTTTATAAGAGTCAAATTTAGTCACACTTTGTGTCTAAAATAAGAAAAAAATTATTTGGTACAAAAAAAATGGTAATGAAAATTGCGGTTAACCGCGCCCTTAAGGCATCAAACAACTGACCACAAAGCAGATATGCAGGTGCGCACGTAAGGCACTGAAACAAAGTGGTGCAAAAATATTTTCGTGAAAACTACCGGGCCCTAGCCATCACTCACTCACGTCGAGTACTTCCCGAGAGAAATTGTGTCGACCGAAGCTCTGCACAGCGCTCGTAGACCTGGGCGGGAGGCCACTTTATAAATACCTGCGAAAATCCCACGCCTTCATACATAAATCAAGCTTGCGCCATGCCAGACGTGGACGGGCTTGCAAACAGTAACCTAATTTCCCACGTCGTCGTTCGCGCGTTGACCGCAAACGCTCTCGGGGGAGTGGGACGTGTTCCGTTGTGCAAACGCTTCCACCCCTCATCTGTGGCGGTATTGCCAGATGGAGAAATATTAATTCTGGTACCGTGCAGACTAAAATATGGTATTCTGACTAAAGTTCTGGTAAACTTATAAATATAATTTTATAGTTGCTTTTTTTTTTTACAATTCATGTAAAATACATGGGAGTACGGTACCGAATTAAATGAAAACTATGTACTAGTTTTTAAGGGAAAATTATTTGTTTACTGTAAGACGTTCGCTTAAGGAAGTTAGATCCATAAAAATTCATTTTTTAAATTATTTGTATCAAACACCGTCCAACTTTTACACATTTGATATCGTGTCATTCCCCGAAATAAAAAAAATAGACCCCACAGTTTTAACATAATCACTCGTCACAAAACGGCAGTTGGGGCGTAGAGAAAATTGGAAAAAGTAATAAACTTATGAAATAAAAACTACAAGAACTGAAAGTCGGTGTATCGATGCTTTTTAAGACGTATTTGACAAAAGTTAGCTGTTAACAGTTACAGCCACAACTCATAACTACGTACTAACGGTATGACTAGAATTCCCATCGGGATTTGTACCACCCTGAAACCGAGGCTTTGTGGGGTTCATAAAAGTCACCGGTGACTTAGCCAAATATATATATATATATATATATATATATATATATATATATATATATATATATATATATATATATATAAAATACTACGAAGGTGTTTGTAAAATACAAGCAAATCATAACATACGACAAGGCAATTAATCGACGTTTCAGATATTTTCACTGCATCAGTAAGTCAGACTAATGTTTATATGATCATCAAAATTCTGATGCCTGATAGCAAGGGGTAAAAATCTGGTACAAACACAATAGCTCTGGTACATATGGCAACACTGGGCTGTGGGTGGGCGGATAAAAAAAGTCGAGGGAAGGAAGCTGAGGTAGGAGGAAAGGGGGTGATCCCAGGAGACAGCAAGCACTAAAGCGCTTCGCTGCACATGTATTCGCGGCCCTTTGTATGTGAGAGGGGAGGAGGGTGTGGAGGGTAGGAAAGAGTTTCCTCCCAGAGCGTGTCGGCGTGAGGTGCCTGCCCGACATCAAAGCGACCCGGCTGATGTATCGTCCTGGCTGGCATTTGGACCAGCTACAGCGGGCAGATGCTGGGGAATCCAGGGAAGACGTGTGCATCCTTGCAACATACGCCAGGCTGTTGCCGTCAGTGTAATTGCCCTTCCTGATAAACAATCAGCGTTTTAAGAGAAGTTCGCAAAGAGAAGGCGAAACTCCAGCTCAGAGCCTTGAGCATATTGACGATGAGGAAAGTAATGAACTAGTAAGAATTGACGTAACAGACGGGGATGATCGCGGACGTTGTAGTCCAATAGCACGCAAATTGCATCTGTAACAGTATTTGTTATTACATGTGCCAAAAGCCAAAGTATTGAACTACAGACGTCAGGATGTATTTTTCTGCTTTGTCTTCAGGAGACAGAGTACCAGTGACTTTAAGAGTTAGTGGACCGGTAACGTGGTACGGAAAGTAATTTTTCTCGTATACATATTTAATATGTTTCCAGTGAGTTTACCTACGAAAAGAAGACATACTTCAAACTGTGTCCCTACGGTTCTAAAAATGCCGTCCGCTAGTTAAAAACATGATTTCCAAGTTCTTCAAAAGTGCTGAAAATTATTTTTTCACGTTGCTGTAGCTGAGAAAATATGAACCGTAATCGTAAAACAAAATCATAGAAACCTGCATTGGACTTTACCACATACTATTCACACATAGATAGGGCCCGGTAGTTTTCGCGAAAAGATTTTTGCCCCACTTTGTTTCAGTGTCTTACGTGCACACCTGCAGTTCAACTTCATGGCTATTGACAGAGTGTTTTTGTGCAGAGTCGTCATTCATTTGACTATGCTAATCAGTACACGGATAACTGTCTCACATCACGTCTGTGATTTGCGGGTTTAACCTCAAGACGCTGGGTGTTACGGCATCCAATCACTGACCACAAAGCCGAGATGCAGGTGCGCACGTAAGGCACTGAAACAAAGTGCTGCAAAATTCTTTTCGCGAAAATTACCGGGCTCTACACATAAAGTAACACGGTCATCGCTGGAAGTCCCACTGAAAAAATGATTCTACGAAATCACTGCTAGTTTAGTACTCCGCGCCTAGATGCGACGAGGTGTTTGACGGACGTGTTATTTTCGACTTATCACCTTACCCGTATCCGTGCTTCGAACGTAAAAAAGCTAGCTAGCGTCCACTAACTCTTGAGAATGAAATTTTTAGAAATTTTCACAATTGTGACATGCGATAGGACAAATCCAAATTAGCGTCTACAGATATTAATTTTTTTTTATATTTCCTGGGAAAATTAAATATGTACCCAGAACAGTTATTTTCTGTCATACGCATATACGCACAAACATAGATTTAACAAATATCTTGCCAGACACTCCTCTTAAGGCCACGGGTTTCTTAATCTGTTTTTGCAAGTATACTTTTTTAAAATCTTGGAAGGGAGAAAATATCGCAAAACCATTACATAGTGTTACATGCTGTGTGTAAGGGTCGGGTGGTTGGAAGCTGTGTCGCAACACCGTGTGGACTGGCCCATGATTCACAAGCCGGGCGGCTACATGGTGGGAGTCCCGTAGAAACTACGTCATAGACCTGTCCCAACTGCGTCTTAACCTTACGAGGCCCGTCTACGTGACTCAAGTCATGTCCGAAATATGTTGAAATATCTATTTTTAGACCCCTGAAATGCGGGGAGTCCCCAACTGTTTCGCAGAGTATAAAAGCACAGAATCGACACATTTGGGAGAGTTCGCTATTGGTCGTGCTAGAGGAAGGTGCTATGCTTGTGGAGAGAGACTGGTGAAGACATCTTGGTGACGTCAGAGTCTACACTGAGGCGGCAGGCGGCTACCATCGGAGCAGTGTTGGGTGAAACAAGAGGACTGCTGCGGCGGGCTGACGAGCGAAGAGGAGGTACGCGACGGGAGTCGAACCGAAGACCTCAAGAGTGAAGACAGCGGTGCACTCAGGGTGCTGCGTAGCACAAGGCGATTCATCACCACAGCGGACTATTAAGGTTGTTCACTGTCATTATTTGAGAGACTGTTGACTGGATATAGGACTGAATTTTTATTGTGATTTGTGGCCTTTACTTGATTAATGGTAAATATTCTTGTGCTTTAATTGTCAAAGTTAATTAATGTTCTGTTGCGCAGTAGTAATCGTGTGCATAATTAAGGGTGTTGTAAAAGTTATAGTTCATTACTGTTTTGTGTATTTCGTAGCTTTGTGAGCTATTAAATCCAGTACTTTATTTAACTCTTGTATTTCTAATTATAAGACCTCTATTCCAAAAGAACTTATGGGAGTTGCCCACATGAAAAGTTTTTGCTCAAACTTGTAACACCATAAATGCTGGAAATTGTTTTAACTATGTAGCCTAATTTTTCACAACGTAAGATTCTAAAATTTGGTTAATTGTCGACTTAGTACAATTTTCTTTAAGTGAATAATTAATCAAATTAAAAATATATAATTTAAAAAAATGGCTGCATAGTTCAAACAATTTCAAACATTTCTATGTAACAGTATTGCGATATCTGCTTCCTTTCAGGAACTAAAAAAATGTAACTTACAAAATAGGATAAATAGGTACTCAGGCCTTAAGCCTATGATCCTTCATTTCTACAACATACGCAATGGTTAGAGACCTGCACAGTCTTTATTATCTGACAGTAGACTGAAATCCAAGTAACTATGTGCTTATTTGACTACTGCTGTTGGTCTGCAGGGGTGGCTCGCCTGAAGGACTTATCCAAGTAACTATGTGCTTATCTGACTGTGCTGTTGGTCTGCAGGGGTGGCTCGCCTGAAGGACTTATCCAAGTAACTATGTGCTTATCTGACTACTGCTTTTGGTCTGCAGGGGTGGCTCACCTGAAGGACTTATCCAAGTAACTATGTGCTTATCTGACTGTGCTGTTGGTCTGCAGGGGTGGCTCGCCTGAAG
>PNEQ01128224.1:0-54652 GCA_003012365.1 Medauroidea extradentata
GAGTTCACATCAAAATGACGCATTTGGCTTGTCATTGATATAGCCATTGTATTGTTTCTCAGTGAACTGTGAGTAATCCTTACTTCAATATATGTACTTACTCTCTAAATGTAGGTAACACAATCCTCGTCGCCATATGTAATGTCTTCATTGAGCAAATATACTTCATGTTTTGTAATCACATTTTATTCACCATTTTGTTTATGAATGCAACACAACTTATTTACATTGCATAGAGTACAACATTACTTGACCTGAATACTCTACAGACATATCGAACATTCAGTATTTTTTAACTCTCTCCAAACACGCTGCAGCAATGTCCATGTGAACGGTTCTTAAACGCGCAGTTGCATTGCGACTTTCCTCAAACCAACTTCGCCGAGCCAGCCAAACTGCCAAATTTTCCAAGACTTACGAACGTTGTCGATCGCTAAACCGACACTACAGAACAGCTAATGAAAACCTCCGTTAAAATGGGTTCAAGTCTAAGCTACAGTGACACATCATTATTAGTTTTACCATTTTACACACGTGTATGACTAAATAGTTACAGTGTAAATACGACCTAATGTGTTCGCGAAGTAAGTCAGAGGCAATGTTAAAATATAATTGAAAAACAGAATGTGTTAATTAATGCTATACAAATAACTTATTACATTAAATGTACTGTATATCAAGGCCCTGAAAGCTATACTATTAGAACAATAATCACAAGTAAGTAACGATCCGTGATTAGTGTCCGGCAGATTTTTCTCAGAACCTTTCATATTCCTTGTCCTTGCGTATCTTCGCTGCCTCATTCCACCTCTCTTCACCTTTATTGGCTCTGTTCAGCGCCACCCAACTCACTAACAATTACTATACTGCAGCGTGTGTTGGACGTCGAATGTCTTTTGTTATCGAATTACGTTCCTTTTTCCAAGTAACATTTTGTAAAACGGCAAGGATAAATAAATATAATGTGGTTAGTAAAACAACCATCTTCCGTAGGAAATATAGCCCTCACGACGTTTAGAGAAAGTAACATTTAACCACTTGATATTTTTGCATGTGTCTGCTAACAGTATCGCTCTGTTACAAACTTGGCTTGATTTTAACTAATATTGTTACCTAAAACAAACAGTAACCATTAAACAGTTTAGGAACCTACTCCCTTTCAATCTACGTTTTCTCCGACAACTTAACGTGTTCAAGGGCATATGTTCACATTTGTTTATTATATTGACACGTTGAAGTCAGTATTTTTTTTCGTGAAATTCGAGGCAGACTATAAAATTTCTACGCATCCGCACCTCGGGAGAAGCGTTAGTTATGTTTGTATCAGTTTTCTCACTTATTCCTGCCATGTTAGCCTACACGAACCTCACACTACAATACTACGGTTTCCTATGATATCGTCGTTATTGACTGGCCTTAAGGGCAGTGAACCTAATTGTTTCTTCTTAAATAGCGCCATTTACGAAATAAACGTTAGCGAAAAATATTGCGCAAAGTCTTAAATGTTGCTTTACGCGCTTAAACAGATCTTGGTAAATATTAATAACATTATATTCGAAATCATTTTAGCTTTGAAGTTTAATGCATATTTAAACTAGTATTTCAAGAGATACACTCGTCTCCTGATATGTTAAGGGGAATCTAATATAATCTTCATAACTGAAGTTATCAAGTTAGAAGTACATTTCCTGTTGAATAATTTTTTTTCACCAATGTTAAACAATGCAAATTTTCTTTAACGATAATCTAACAATACTTCCTTGCAAAGGTGAGATGAAAGGATTTGACGTCTTTTAACAACTAGGTCTTGAGTCAATGAGGGTGGAGCGAGGTGAAGAGACAACACAATGACCATACAAGGGCCGGAATCCTCTCGCACCGTAGACACGTGCCTAATCGAGTACGCTATGGAGGCCGGTGCTGTGTAATTTATAAACAGAAATGTTATAACATATAGGAATATCGAAGTTGAGAAGAGCATAAGTAAGTTGGTTGTAGGGTTTACACGAATTATAGCTAATATTCTGTACTAAAACGTGAATTACAGAGCAGTGTTCCGTAGTAAGAAGTAGAGGAAAAGTGTCGTGTGCCATTTGAACTATGATGAGCCAAGAAATAAAGACATTTATAAGGCACTGTTCATAGTTTCGTTATTATTTACTGAGAGTATTTAAATATTTTTCGCTATGTAATTTGAAAGTCTGTTTTCAGGATAGCATTACTCCCACAATTTTGACTTTAGGGACAAATTGAATACACATTTTCGACATGGTTTTTGTGAGCTATCACCACACGAAATTAACGCACTCCTTCCTGACTCACCCTTAGAGCTTAGAGCTCATTTGACTGCACCAACCAGTACAGTGTTACCGCGACACCACATGTCCGTGATAGCGGGTAGGACCTCGAGACTCCGAGAGTTAAAACTTCCAATCACAGACCATGAAGTAGAGAAACACGTGTTCACATAAGACATTGAAACAATTTGTTGCAGAATTCTTTTCACAAAAAATCACTGAATTTAATTTTAGCTTACTTAACTTTAGTATCTGCCGCGTCGGCACACAAGTTTATTGATAATAATCCGAAAATACCAGGTATAAAGGTAGGAAGTAGGAAACTGATGCTTGCTGAAAATGACATTTTGACAACAATTTCTTTACATGCGCGACCAGAGGCTCGCTGAATCACGTAGAAGAAAGGTAGCTTCCACATTTTATTTTAAATTAACTAAGTTATTTTAATTAGTAAGTACAGATTCTCACATCCTACCGATTTAATTTTCTCCCCATAATAAGAGCTCATGGCCTGTATTAGGAATCCGTTCCAGCTTTCACCTGGATTGAATATAGGAAGTTATGGAGCAAAAATGAGGGAATGAAGGGATTAAGAATTGAACCCGGGTTCTCTTGAGTATGTGTTTGGGGTCTTATTACTTCGCTGAATGATTAATAAGACCAAATGTAACAGAAATTTTTATATATGTGTACAAAAGACTCCAGAGCTATAGAATTTCAAAATTTTTTGGTCCCTGGTTTATGACTTATGACCGTATAATAATATAAATGAAATCACTCACTATTTGGTCGGGGCTAAATGAAACTACATAGTTGAGTAGTAGCCAATGGATTAAGCGCTGAGACTATGAAGTCTTGCTTAGAGCCGTGTATGTGCCGTGGACGTCGGGAGACTGGGCTGCCCGAAGCTGATAAGACGGGGCCGGGAGAGCGCTCGACGAGAAGTCTTGGAGGAACGCGCCGGTGTTTGCATGTAAATCGCAAGCGCTGGCATAAGTAGGGGGGGGGGGGGGAAATGGTTCTATGCCAGTAGGAGGGGGTAGAGGGTGTTCTGTGCAGTACGGAGAGTGGGTTCTGTGCGAGTAAACCTGCGGGAATCCAATTTCCCAGACTCTCGCGGCAGCCGATCGAAAATGGGTGGAGGAGAAGTGCGGACATGATTTCAGGGGTGAGGAGTCTTCGAGGGCTCTCTGCTCCCGAGCTAAGGCTCTGGAAAGCAGCTGTCCCTTCCGAAAGCTAACTAGTCACTGGTTTCGTGCAAAATATACTTACATATGCAAAAGGATTACGGTGTTTTGTTTGAAACTGTATTGGTTAAGATTCTGCTCACCATTGCAAATATATTGCCTTGTATAAATATTGCCTGCTATCGTTACAATAACAGACACTTGGGATAAGAGAGGGGTGTGGTTGACCGAGTTCAAGTAACTTCATAGCTAGCCTGACGGGTATGTCGATTACTACAATTTTTTGAACACAACCTTACACATGGCTGACTTGCCCTTACACTAACAGCGAGTTGGATATGAATAAACACCATGCAAATAACTTACAAGCACCCAAATTTAAAATGCAGGATCCTGTACATGCTGTACGTGAAGTCTAAACAAATTCGGCTCTATACACAGTGATGAACACTAGTTTGATATGGGTTTTAACTTTGCTGCAGTTCTCTATTAGAAACGGTTAAATTTTTATCACCAATCGTCAAATCGCAAATCATGGGTACGTCCTGTGCATGTGTAAGAACAGGGCGGATTAAAAATCTGCTCTTCGATTAGACTTAACTGGCCACAGTGAGTGCTGAGCTATGCTTGTCATATTCGACTCATACTATGTAATCCATTTCTGAGTTTCTCGTTGACATGTTTACTATCCTTGAGGTGTGTGCAGATAGTTTTGAGGGCTACGTAGGATGTAGTTGTTAATTACTTAATGCTATGGGCATTAAAAACGAATTCATGTAAATGATAATTAAATAAATTTAATTCACTGTATGTCAGTACCACATAGTGTTAAATAATCGTTAAATTAATAAGATTCTTACAGTCTTCCTATAAAATGACTGTTAAAATTATGGCGTCAATAATTGTGGAGCATAATCTGAATAGTGGTGTGTTTATATTTACTAGGTTTGTAATATAATGGAACTTCTCTGGACTAATTTTATACGACAAAAAACTCGCATGTTTGCTGAGAACAATGAATTGTAACAACAAACAAACACGTTAAGCTGGTACTAATTTTACTGTAGCAAATAAATTAACAATCGTAGCTTTGAAGTCACTATTGGCATTTATTTGCTTCGACAGTACAATGATGTTGATATAATTTGTTAAAAAAACTTACATTCGGTAGGCTACACTAAATTTTTCGTTAGTTGTTATACTCAACGATACGTGCATTTGAATTTACTAAAAGTATTTGTTCCTGCTAAAAATACGAACGCTTATACTATTTTATTTATTTTATTTTACTATAATATTTACTGGAGTCAACCATATTTATATACTCACTAAACAGATTTGGTAAAATTAACCATGGCATATATTAACACATAGAAACAATTTGGTAGGAAGCGACAAAATATGTCCGTTCGGTTCGGAAGTCTTTCTTGTAATGGCGATTGTTTGTTATGCACGTGTACGCATTTACACACACGTGGTTAAGAAAACTTGTCTCATCTTTTTTTAAGTTTAGGTTGTAATAAATTTGTAGAGTGTTAATTCTTTGTCTTCTATTGTATAGGCTAGTTAGGTTAGGTTAAATGACTGGAGAAAACTATAAAGGTAAAACAATTTTGCCGAGTACACACAAGTATAATTCTCCATTTCATGCTACCCACATTTTGCCACATACGATTTTGTAAAGGTTACGGAGAAGGAAACACCGAAATTCAGTCAAAATATTAGAATCGCGTGTTTATCTGAATTGTATGTAATAAATCTGTGAACGTAAAAATTCACGTAATTATTCGTAAGTCTTAATGGTCTAGGGGTAACGTGCGTGGGCGACAATCTAAAGATTTCGTGTTCAAATCAGCATTTATCTGTAGTTTACTTTAAATATTTACTCGTATATATTATTTGTACAAACGTTGCTGTGCAAATAACTTTATTTTCGTGATCAGAGCAAGCAAAATAAATTAATTTCTGTATACTTTAACGGTAACTCAAACAAATGAAGTATGTTTGATTTAACAGTGTTTGTATGGCGGCCTCAAACCACGTAATTTGGTTATAACAACAAAAATATTTCAAAGACTTAACTTGGTTGTGACAAAACCATACATTTGTTCACACGTATTCAAATATACCATTTGGTTGTTTCAAGCAAAATTGGTTTAATTTTACAGTTGTTTTTTTTCTCAATGTACGTCATCTACCATTCGTCAAAATATATAAACAAATTTTAAAGAAAAACTATTTGTTTAAGTGATGACTTGAATATATTATTTACCATCGTATTACTATGAAAATAATATTGCTGGCACTAGTAATTTTTAATTCCATCATTTAAACTATTATTAATTAATCAAAATTTTCTTCAGAATATTGATAGCTCTTCATAATATTTTATGGCTATATTTTCCGTTTATCTCTCACCTGGGTTTTACTCTGTAGTCAGAATACGTAATTTAAAATTTTAAACAACAAATCCAATACACAGTGCATTCCGTTGCCATAACTCATTTTTGGTACATATTTATACTGGCAGCTTTTATGCATTTAGTTCCAAATACTTAATGATATTAAATGAGGTAACCAACAGTACCGTATATTTTACTATACAGTGACAAGGTAGACTATTTTCACACTGTGAATAAACACAAAACGACAGTAACAAATATCTAACCTAAAGGAAGATACATTAAATACCTTATAGGGAAATGTTTTGTGTTTATTGACGGATAAGTTTTGGTTTATATGATTTCCGACGTTGCTTGAAGTTAAGAGATGAAATCATTCATGCACAGAAGAACATTTCATTCTTTTTATTTTCAAGCATTTTATGTGTGCGTGAATATATCACGTACATAAAGTTCGTCTCAAGAGTACCTTTCATAGACGTGAACCTACCCCAGTCAGACACACATCTGCTCAAACTCTAGTTTACGACTTGCTGGTGACGTTTTTTTTTTTTTTTTTTTTTTTTTTTTTTTTTTTTTTTTTTTTTTTTTTTTTTTTTTTTTTTTTTTTTTTTTTTTTTTTTTTTTTTTTTTTTTTTTTAACATATTTTAATGCTGACGTCCTGTCTGTTGACAGTAATGTTTCTTGTATCATTAGCATACATCTGTTGTTGTCGGAGGTAGGAGGATTACACGTAAATGTCCTTGAGTATTGCGCTTTGTAAGGAAAATGATGCCAAACTCGTCATGTTAGTTTCGAAATCGGTAAACTAAAGAAGCAGCAGCTTTTTCTTGACTTGGTTGAAGCAAATGCTGTCATGCTGCCTCATCGACTGGCTATTCGAACTTTTAGGGCGTAATACACATTTGCTCTAGTTAACTGCTTGATTCGGTGCAAAGATGGATGAATGCTCAGTGTATTCTTGTAATCGGCAAAAACAACATTAATAAGTCAGCTATTACTTTTTCAAATATGCATAGAGCACAGGAAATATCTGTAAACTTACAATAATTTTTGTTATGCGCTAGTTCCCAAACCACATTATATCTTCTCTGTCGTTAGCATACAGTGTTTTCTTCTCTACTCTAGGAGTAGTGTTATGTAACGCACACCTAGTTACAAATGTTCCCAAGTCGGCCGTTATGGAGGGTGACATGATGTTACGCTACAAGTAATAGCGACAATAGAATGCAAGAGCGAGGAAAACAGGCATCTCCTGAGAAAACCACATATTTAATGGTGAAGGCTAAGATTTTCTACCTAGCTGAATTCTCGTTGCGTCCCGCGTGTTATCTAATATATCTGGTCCTAACTATGCTTGATCTCCGTGGCCACATACAGAATATATTAGTATATGTACGAACGACATAAAACACAATGTTTGCAGTATATAACAAACCTGAGAACCTCATGTAAATGAAAATCCTTTGAATAAGTTTGTTTCAAAGAACTTTGTATTTTAAAATGTAAGTAAATTTATGTTGATTGTTTATTACATTGCTCACAAGCAATATATGTATCGGTAGTGAGGGGTAAAGTTATATATATATATAAATATAAATATATAAATAAATATAAATAAATAAGTATATATATATATAAAATTGTGTGTGTGTCAATTTGAAATAATTAAGTTTCACAGTTATATATGTTAATATGCTGTTTCTGGTTTTGAAAATATAACACAATAAATCATATTTGTATTGCTACTGTTCTTAATTTATAACATACGTTATGTTTTTACCAGAATGAAATAGGAAATAATTGATGACGTTTATTACAAAAGTTAATTACGTATCTACAAGGAAAACACTTACCAATAATTACTGAGCCTTCATTGCGCATTGCGGACAATATAAATATATGCTTGCGTAATAGTTGTACGCACATTTTTGTAAAAATTACGTTGCATTTCTTAGTAAGTTTACAAATATCTGTAAAAATACAAAAAGTGTCCTTGTAAACTTACTGGTTTGTAATGTGGCAAGGAATTTTTTTGAACGAAAGCTTAAGAAAACTTTGTACGCTGTTTTCCATAATTGAATAGGCACAAAACACATCCTTTGCTATGCATTTTTCTGGAAGAAAGATAATATTGATATTAATGCAATGATTCAAAATTTAACATGACTAGTCATTAAACTGTGCACTAACTATATACAAAATCCTAACAATGTGTATGTATAGAAAGGTGGTTTAAATGTGAAGTCGCTGTCGAACAATGTAAGGATATCGGTTCAACTTGTAGTACTTCCACTGTTTCTTTTGAAATAAACTCTCAAAACTGTCTGGTTAAGGAGTTATTTTATAAACAATTTAACAACTATTTAATAAAGCAGCAGTTTTTGATAATCAGAATATGAAAAATATTTCAAGTTACATTTTTCCTCCTTAAAGGTATAAATACTAGAGCTATACTTCTGATTTTACAACCATACATTTTATATATTTTACAAGAACAACCTTTGTAAATTTATAATTTTACAAAGGATTTCTTTGGAAACAAGGTAGTCCAGGATATTCCTTGCAAAAGTACAACTTTACTATAGTGTAAGATCGCGCTCTAAGAGAATGACTGAGTGAAATGCGATTTCAAAGTAAACTATTGAACATTTATGACATACGATCTGGTAATTTCCACTTCTTCCTTTAATAGACCTTATATAGAGAGAAGAGAAAACTGGAATAACTGCTGGTAAATGCAAGTGCGTGCGCGCAACAGCTGCACGCACATCAGCGCTTAATGAGCGGAGTTCTGAAGACTAGCACTTAGCCTTTCATGGATTCAGGCTTGCTATAGCTAGTGTAATGACGTGAGCCTCGCCCCCTGATCAAATAATGGTGTGGGCGTGGCCAGCTACTATCAATCCCTCTCCCGCCACAAATACTGCACTCGCTGAGTGGTAGGCCTCCTTGTACGGGCACGCTATCCAACCACCATCTCGTTACAAGAATAGCCGCCATATTGATATTTCTCATCAAGAATCACGTGAACAGAAGTTACAATGCCAACTATCCCCTGTTTACCGCAAAAAGTTTTTGATGACAGCCTGATTTCTATGAATTGCGTACTTTATTGCAATAGTCCTATTGTTCTGTACGTGTATTTTGTGAAAAAAGTTTCCTACCTGAGCGATCTTAACGAGAATACCACAACACTTAACGTTTGAAATGAGCAGTTAAATATTTTGAGACACACAACCAGCTCTGTGTTTTGAAATACAACAGGTATTGTATATTATTGTGAAAATCAGGTGTCCCTCACTACATAAAAAATCTAAGCACCTCGTGATTCAGTTAATTTTTGAAACAGGAACGATACGAATATTAATTACACTCTTTTTTTGGGTATTTTAAGCAGCGTTGTTTATCGTTTTCATAGAAAACATACAGTGCAAATTTCGATGATCTAGCACGATCTACCATAAAAAAATATCTGCTTGATTCTTATGTAAACAGCGTCATTTGATGTACTACAATTTTTCTGAGTGATGCCACATTTCCGAAAGTCAGGTGGTGCTCGAAAAACCACTATTTACTGATTTTGTGGAAATACGTCTGATTGTCTTTTGTGCTGGTACGTCAAATAAAATATACATATAGCATTAATAACATAACGTTCTGAAAAAATACGCAATCCATCAAATATACCTGCTTTGTGGTGGTGTACTTAAGGGGTATGGAAAGGTTCGATGCCAAGCGGACGACTGCAACATTCAATCGTTAGTAAAACCCTGAACTACTAATCAAATTTAGATGAGTTTTTTATAGTCATTAGATATTTTATCGGCGGACGCTTATTTGTACAGCAATTTACAGTAGTACAATATATTTTCGAGCAAAAAATTAAAAACTGTAATTAGAAAAATAAGCTCTTGAAACCACAAAATCTACAAAACTTGGCAACTGTAATTTTTCTAGTTTGTAATGTGATGATATCTAGGCCTCTATAATAACCGAATTTCAATAATATTCGCGTTTCCATTTGAAAATAATTTTTGTATCCGAAAATCACTGCACGAGAGGTTTACGGATATTAAAATTATTTTCAAATTAAAACGCGAGTATTTTTTAAATTCAGTTATTATAGAGGCCTATATATTATCATATTCTAAATTATAAAATGTATAGTTTTCCATTTTTGTAGATGTAGTGGTTTGAGGCCATTATTTTTCTTAAACAGTTATACATTTTTTACTCGAAAGTAAAGCATACTACCGAATAGTGCTACATAAATAAACGTCCACTATTGGTGATTGAGTATTTCAGTCGCCCGCTTGGCATCGTGTGTTTACATACCCCTTAAGGCACGCGCTTTGCAGTTCTAAGGTTGTAGGTTCGAGTACCCATCGGCCATGCTCATTACACGTTGCTAAATTACGTAATATTCATTATCACGAAAGGGAATATTACATATACTTCTTGACCGGCAAACACAAAATAGTGATTAACTGTCTACAACATGATAAAAGACACCGGGCAGTTAACAGTAAGATGTCTTGTTTCAGATAAACGTTAGCCGTCACGAAAAAAGACATCGGCCCGCTGGTCTTTCAAGACATTTAAAAGACATCGACAAAATAATCACGGCCATCAACGACGCAGTGACATTCTACAGATAACGGCCATCTGTTGCAAAATAGACACCGGTTCGCTGTCTTATTGAATACACTTAAAGGACATCAGCAAGAAGATATCGGGCCATAAACGGCTCAGTGACCTTTATCAGACAGTGACTATCTGTCGCGAAAACAACACTGGCCCACTTTCTTGTAAAGGACGCTTAAAAGATAACGGCAAGTTTAATCTGAAACTTAGCGGCACAGTGTCCTATTTCCGACAAACGGATAGCTATCGCAAAAAAATAACTAGCCCGCTGTTTTTTGGGATAGTTAAAATGCAGGCAATAATTTTCCGTGCCATTAATGATACAAGTCCTTTTATCAGACAGCAGTTATCTGCCACGAAAAAGATACAGGGCCGCTGTCTTTGTAAGGACACTTAAAAGTTATTGGCAAGAAGATACCGATCCGTTAATGGCGCAGTGTCCTCTTTTTAAGAGTGGCAAAACGTGACAAAAAGATAATAGTCCGCTATAGTTTTAATGCTGTCTAAAATATATTGGCAAGATTATGCCTCGTCGTTAATTGTGCAGCACCTTTTTTCAGACAGCGTTTATCTGTAACGAAAAATATACCAGTCTGCTGTTTCAAGGATACTAAACATATTTTGGCAAGAAGATACCAAGAAGTTAACGGCACGGTGTCCTTTTCCAGACAGCAGATAAGTGTCGCAAAAAAGTGTACCAGAACGCTGTCTTTTTAAGGGCGCGGTATACCGCAATTTTTATCGCCATGTTTTTATTTTTATAATTGTACCAGTAATTTTCTTTCTTTTTTTAGACACAAAATGTAACAAAATTTTCCTCCTACACAATTTTTTTTTATCTCGTATGGTTTTTGCGTAACGGCTCGTTAAAGCCAACATTTGCATGTTTCCGTTTTAAGGGCGACATTAAAACCAACTCACTTAACAAACTGAAAATATCCACAGTGAATAACGATGTTGTAGGCTAAAAATTTAGCCATATTAAACCACAAAATAAATTATTTCTGTATATTTTTAGAAATTATTAAATTTTTTAATGTTAATTTTAAATTTCAGCATTTTTATTTAAATACAAATAAAATATTCTTTGTTTTATGTACTGGACATTGTAGCTTGCGACGTCTTTATCCACTCCGAGTATTTTTTTCAGTTTGATAAGTCAGTTGGTATTAGTGTAGATATTCATTAAAACGGCAATATGCACATTTTGATTTTACCAAGTTATTACGCGAAAACTATGAAGAATGAAAAAATTTCATAAAAAGCCAAATTTAGTCACATTTTGTGTTTAAAATAAGAAAAATATATGTAGTACAAATGAAAAATTAAAACATAGTGATGAAAATTGCAATAGGCAGTGCCCTTAAGGACAACTAAACAATATTGGTACAAAGTTACCGAGTTAGTAACATACCGGTATCCTTTTCTGAATAGCACTAATTTTTTCACGAAAAAGATGATGGCCAGCTGTCTATTTAAAGACACTTAAAATATATTGGTAAGTAGATACCCCTGCCATTAACATACCGGTATTATTTTCTGGACAGCAATTACCTGTCCCTTAAAAGAGAAGTGCCAGTTTTTTTTTAATTCAGTTAAAAGATATTGGCAAGAAGATACCGCGCTGTTAACAACAATGTATTCTTTTTCAGACAGTGGTTGTCTGACCTTAGAAACATTGAACGAACACCGATATGCTATATGCATTGTGCTGGCTAACAGCATGTGTCTAAAAATAAGTTGTTATTACATAATTGATTCATCTCCTAGTGTATTACTGGCACATAACATTGCTTCAGTGGGTGTGTGTTTGATAAACTGTTAATCAACAATAATCAATCCCAGAATACACTACTTGTCTGCAATGTCACGCTAACAATATCCTTATGCCAGAAACAGTTACTTGTTGATGTGCATCACACACAAATCCCAACAAGGTTGTGTGGTGTACTGGGCCGACCCCCCATCCCTTAGCACAGTCGGTTGAGCGGCCGACTTTGGTGAAAGGGGTTCTGGGTTCGATTCTCAGGTCTGTCTGGGTGAAAAATTTGTGTTTGTCCGTTCGAGTCATATCAATTGTCGAAGACAACAACACTGGCACAACTTGGGAATCGTCTAGTAATAAAGCTGTATAGGGGGGATGTGTGGCTCGTTATATTAAAAAAAAAAAAAAAAGGATGGGTCGCTATTGTATCAGGGTTAGAGCTCAGTAGAACATGTTTAACTTTGTGTTATACAATTACAATCGTGATACAAACATTCAAAATTGAATAGCTTATCAAATGAACACGCGAAATTTCCAAGTCTTCAATTACAGCATTTTTTAGTTTTCTTAAGGATTAACAGAGAGTCAAGAAACGAAAAAAATAATAATAATTAATAAGGTTAAAATTTTTTTCAAGACGAAGAGTTTATTCTGAAAAGTTCCAATGTTACGTCATAAATCATTAGTTGTGAAGAAGTACTGGCTAGAGAATTATTGTATATAGCTTTTCGTATCGTCGATTTTGGGGCTAGTAGAGTCTCTTACACTCAGGACAGGAACTAGGAAAAGAATCAGCCATGGCCTTTGTTAAAGAACCGTCCCAGCATTCGACTGTTGTGATTTCGAGAAACCACTGAAAACCGAAATCAGGATGGCCGGAGCTAGGAAACAAACCAGGCTCCTCCCGGAAGTACGAAAGTGTTACCGTTGCACAAGGTTCGGTTTACTATACAACAAAAATGCTGTTTTGCCTTTATGTGAGTGAGAGAAATTCTGTAAAAAGAATGACAAAAAGCATCTGAAACTATGACGTAAGGAAATTACATTGTTTTACCGTATTAGTGCGTATACGATACAAAAGTTGTTATACGAAGTGTGTTTTCAACTTCGCTCTGTAATCAGCAGTAAACCAAATCAGAACAAGTTTGTCGTATATTAGAAAGACGTCATTTGTCGGTGAGAATAATTGTTTTTTAATACTCAACACTAATATACATTTTAACGCACATGTTTTCACTTCGTTATGTAGTCTACAGTGATACAGGTCCAGTGATGGCCGTAAATATCGTACTCTGACTACTCTACAACAGCAAAACTGAAAATAGAAGTGTGACTGTTAGGGTTTATTGCTTCATGCTCGAGGCACACGGGCCGTGTATGGAAACGAGTCGCCGTCTAGCTGGCGCGGAGAAATTTCCCGGTAGAAAGTGGCCCTGATTATGTACCAGTCTTGCCTCCTTCTCTCGCGCCCGACCCTGGCAGAGAAAGCTCAGTCCTTCCCAGCAGGTTCAAGGTCACAAGCCACCTCCCTCTTCCACACCTCGTAATTGACGGCTCATCTCTGCAGATCATCCCGCATCTCGAGGCACGCGGCTGTGTTAGTTTGTAAATAACGTTGCTTCCCGCGCGCTAGCTGCTTCACTCCGAAGCTCCAGTGTGCTTTTTTATACATGTGATGTTAGTGTATGGTTTATGTACCAGTCTCACGTGAAGAGCGACGTAACTCCAAGTGGAATGCGAGGAAAACACCGGAGTAGAACACTTGGAATATTCTGAAGACTAAAGTGACAATATCACTGCACGTTAACTAACAGAATCGATTACAGGAGGTGATAGAAACTAATATATTGTTCGAACTGTTTTCACACGTAAATACCGCCTATAAATAATCTACAACTGAAATATGTTACTCTGACAGTAAAATTACAAACGTTCTCTACTGGTTCAGATGTTTGACTGAACACAGCCAATGATCAAGTACGGCATTAATAATAGAATACGTTCGCTGCCGCAGTAAAGTCACCAAATAATTCGTTATTAAAAAGGTTAATATAAAATCCATTCTGATGATCTTCCATAGTTAGAAACTAAACACGTATTTTGGACATACGCCATTGCAGCAAATGGTACGTCACAGAAAACCAGAGGATAGATACGAACAAACACACAAAAGTAAACAAACAAAAAGGACTTTGTGTGCAAATGGCAAACATAGGTAATCATAAACAATTCCACAACCGATTCACTCAATGACTTACAAGAAAATTATTTAAAACAAACGAGCTCTCAATCACCAAAAATATGCCAAGGAAAAATAAATAAATAACTCATATTATTCCACAAGAGGAATTCGGTCTGTAATTTAAAAACAAAATTACAAAAAAAAAATTAATATAATTAAAACAACAAACAGACAGACAAAAGAAACGAAAGACAAAAAAGCTGGATGTAGACAACATAGCAGAAACACAGACACCTTGGGGAAAGCGAACGAATGCAAATAAGACATTAACAGTGGACAGTATAACAAAGAAAAACAAAACTCAGACGAACACAATAGTCATCTATGACACAAAACTAATTGTGACGTTTTGGAGACTTCATTCTGTCTCCGTCTTCAGGCATATACACAATCCAAGGAGCACATGCAGACCGAGTATATATGCCAGCTGCAAAAAGGAAGCCATTAAAATATATAAGAGGTACTTTCTGTTGGTAATTGAGGAGATAAGTACTGGTAATATCTTGAGGTTTAGGCTATGAATTACAATTTACAATTATTTTCTTTTCCCGTGGAGATTTCATAATAACAATAACATAAATTTCTCTCAATAATAAAAGTGTTTTACACAAATAAGAAATACACAAAAAATATTTTCACTCTGGCCATTTACTGGTAGAATCAGTATTACTTTCAGTTTCTTCCTCATTTATTATGATATGACATAAAACATGTATTCTGAAGTGGACGCTCTGAAAGTGCGCGCGAACTCCTGAAATCCTTACAAACACTTCATACACGCATTTGCAACTACCAATGTCGTTGTCAGGACACATAATGTCAAGCAGGTAACAGCAGTGGCAACTCTAAAAGGCACCATAAGCAGTTTAACAATTTTTCTGTTTTCCATGCACCAATGCCTTTGAATGACTTTGCATTAAATGTTGTGCGATGTAAGATTGTCAGACCCGTGAACCCTGGCTGCAGGTCTGGTACGTCGCTGGCACCAAACTTTAACTACGTGTTTACTTATCGTAATAAATTACCAGTCTAGAGCCAATATAAGTACAGTGGGAATTATAGTTATGCCTAACTGCAACACCTGAATCAATAATAAACGTAGTTTTGAAGATCCTAATAAATGTTTGCTTCTTATTTTTGCCTATGTAAATAACTATGTAAACTTGTTATAATAAAAGAAATATATACTGTTCTTGGGAGAATATTCGAAACTTAAATAAACGAAATAATTGATGTATTATACCAGGAAATGCTCAAGCAGATTTTCTCTATTTATTTACTTCCAAGCGAAACTAATATCAACGAATTTCAAGGACGGACATAGTTTAAAACTATTCAAAATTTTGTAGTTAAAGCGTAATCGTAAATCTAAAATCGTGATATTATATATATTATTTTAGAACGTCATAATACATTGTATACAATTTTTAAACTACGTAATGGTTTTTGTAAGCGTGTCCCAAAATATGCAGATTAATTTTTTTTCTGGCGTACTCGGTTTGTTATAACTTCAACAAAATTTGACCTCACTTTAGCCATTCACTTAACATTTGAATCAGTCAAAATGCAATGCTAAATCTATTGTACACGCTGTGGAATGTATCTCTCAGATTAATTTTAAAACTAGAATAGTCAACAAACATTTTATCAAATATGTACAACACAGAAAAAATAAATACCTTCACAACTGTCAAATTAACTAAAGCTACATGAAACGTGGTATATTTGTGACGTTCAATGAGATATTTTGGTATTATCGAGGACTTAAAATTTAATATTTTATGAACATACATGATATAATTACTAGTCTGCCAACGAGCACTTTAAAAAGTAGCTAACCACATCCATCCAACCTTGCAGCTGTTTACAACGGCGTAGGATTTAAAGTCCGCAGACTTACACTAGCCGTAACTTAAATGTAATAGCGAGATAATTGGCCGCCATAATGAACGTGTTATTCTTTGCACACAGAACTCTATTTATATCGTATATTTGTTGCATAATTATCTGTTAATGATGAGGTGATTATTTTAATAGCTGCCCAGCGTTGTGACATTTGATTGCCTGGCAGTCTGATTTTGTTTCCGCCTCAGCTACATGGCTGGAAAAAATACCAGAACTTAAGTGGAAAGAATTAAATGAAACTACCACAGCAAGGTTTAACATAGTTTTGTTGTTTTACATTAGCAATTGTGAGAGAATTTTTTTTTCTTTTAAATGTCGAACACAAATTTCCTTAAAACTTCATGTAACTGTTCTACGTCATTTAAGTATTTTATGTCATAAATTAGTATTGTTTCAATCAGTTTAAATTTAAGTATTTTATGACAGGAGCCGTAATTGACCAGTAGAGATGTTGGCTACAGTCAAGTTTACACTTTGTTCCTAATGTTACTGGCAATAGATGTTTACGAAATGAAGTAACAATCTTATTGTCAAACGGTAGCGTCCTTTATCTAATGAATTTTAAATTCTGAGTACAGCTCGCACCATACATGCATTTGTTGCGTACCGTTGTTCGTATGGAAACTGATATTTTGAGAGAGGGTGAGTGTTAAAACCACGTGAACATGAGTGATAAAGGTGAAGTTATTCCTGACATCACACAATGTTTACTGCAAATCACAGTATGAGGTTGGGCCCTAGTAACCCACAGGATACATGCTCGGATGAACTCGGGTTACAGTTCGCTTTATGATGATCTCGATTTATATTTTCCATTATTTTCCGTAATCTCTCCCGGGAAATGCTGAGAGATTTATTTAATTCCGATCGGCAGTAAAAAATGTAATATTTTTTACTTGTTCCGAATACTTTAAATTATATGCGTTCTCAGGTTTCTTTTCTTGGAGTACTTTTTTCACAATTCTTTACTTGTTGCATGATGAGTTGTCAAAACAAAAATATAAGTATATACTTTCGGCACTTGCTCGCATTACAGCAGCAAGATCGTTTGTGCCAATGGACAAAAAACACGGAGCTAAGATTTCTGCTGAAAGGAGTAACTAGGACCCATAGAACACTAAGAGAAAGCTCGTCGATCTCAACATAGAGTAAACACTGATCGTCGCGCAAACATTATAATATATTGTTGAGTTTCCACTGGGCTGAGAGCAATACGAACATTTCAATAACAACTTTATACAGAACAACGTGTAACGAGGAAGCTCACGACCATTGTAACCTCGCTTACGAAAATGTTTATGAAGTTTAATAAAACAGGTGCAAATAAAGACATGAAAATACATAAACGTTTGCTTTAATAGGGTCGTGGCATTTTTATGCGTGAATAAATGCGTTATTTACGTGATGTGGTTAATATTTTTACTATTTATAATCCTCCAAAACGGAATATATTTTATATTGACGTGTTATTACTTAGAAAATGCTCTAGCAAAGAGTTTACGTCACCAAAAATTCTTCAAGTTTATTGTCTACAATTTAAACTGTATTTGGTGTAACGACAAAGTTATATATTTTTTGCAAAACATTTCATAGTGTATTGTTGAACTACCATCATGAACAACAAAATATCAATCTTTCTTTACAAGTTATTATTTCCTGTGGTTTTATAAACGTAGACTACCATTATCATTTTAGTCTTGTGACGGCCGGAAATCTCAATACATTAAAACTTAGTAAATTACTTTGAATAGTAACGGAAACAGTGAAACGTGTCACTGTAGGGATGTGATTGAAACTGTAATCATTTCTTGTGACAATAACTTACATCAATTTAAAAACATTGATGAAAATAGGCGTAACTTAAAATGCTAGACAAATATTTTTGTTAATACGAAACATGGATGCTTCCCTAATCATGTTCGTGATGATCTAAGTCACTGGTCTCGTTATGTCACTGTCAACGAGATATTACTCTACCTACCTTCATGCCTGCATTTACCTTCATGCCTCCCAACCATCGCGCCTTCATAACTGCCAACCTTCATGTCTGCATAACTACTTCTCTGCCTTCATTCATGTCTGCATTATTGCATATCTGCATCACTTCAAGCATGTCTACCTTCAAGAATGCATACCTTCATGTCTGCCTACCTTCATGCTTGGTTAATTCGTGCATGCAAACCTTCATGCTTGATTAACTTTATGCCTGCATGCCTGCCTACCGGCAACAATTCAGAAATAACGTTCGACGACATCCCTCCGGGAGAGTGTAAATTTTTATTCCGAAATCAAAGTACTGTTGGAAGTCCCGTTCCGCTGTGGCGGAAAGCGAGAATTATTTCAATAAATCATTTCACGCTCGACTGGTTGATTCGCCTAAAGCCCTCGGGAGCATGGTTGGTACAACGTGCGTGTGGCAGAGATAAAAGAGTGAAGTGACAGCTACCACAGGGATCTGCGTCCGAGAACTGTCAGAGTAAAGAACTGAGAAAGCACCCTCATGCCAACGTTCATCCCCGGAGAACTTGGACACATTTTTTCTCGGCTTCCAAAATCGCTAGTTTCTCCACGGTAATTATTTAACGTTTTTTAAACAACAAACAGTTTGTAAACTAAAATTAAAACATTAATCAGTCATTCACTAGAACAAAACGTTGAAAATTCTTTAGTGGTTGAATGCATTATAACATCAAAAACCCGTATGTAGTAAATGATTATGAGCAAAATGTTCTATCTGAAAGAAAAATCAACTTTGACAGTATGCCATATTTTGCAAATATTTTTATACTTTTGCGGCTCGAAGGGCTTCCTTTGATGAGTAATTTTAACTGCTGGTTTTTTTCTGTGTCTACCTGCAAATCATTCCCACTCAGAATCAAGTAATTATTTGAGATAAAGTAGGATATGTGACCCGGTCCTTCGCAGTAGCTTGTAAGACGATTGCTCGAATTACACCGTACAGATTATTGCGGAGTCTAACTGAAATAACGTGAGCTCGAAAGTTATTTCGATGCTAGTTTTTCAGTGTTTTATGAATATCATTACAGTTCTTTTGTCAGACTGAATGCAAGAGAAACATTTTGAACCATTTAATTATACAAGTCATATTTATTTTTTTTAATTAATTTGATTTGCTGAAAATTCATTGGTAGTAGGAAACAAATTAAATATCATACTTTGGTTGCATTGTTTTCGAAATGTGCAATATTTTTAAACTATCGGTATGCGTTATTGGAGAAAACCTAACTAATGTATTTAAATGTCTGAAACGATTTTCCAGAAGACTTAATTTATGTTTATTAATGCGTACCGTTAAATTATAAAAAATTAAATGATTTTATAATCATTGAAACGATAAGCAATAAAAATGATTAAGTACTTTGTCCATTACTCCGAGAGAAAAGTATTGTTGTTGGTGGAACAGTTCTAATAAAAAGGGACAAAACTCAAATTAGGTTGTTTGTACTGTCTGGATTATTTAGAAACAATGTGTTGTGTAACAGGAACAAAGCACTTTCCTTTTTACCGTCTTTATTTATAGAACTGATGTACCAACAAAAACTTTATTTATCTTAGTGTGTTAACGAGTTTTTAGTAACGTAAACAAATTTCAGAAAATAACGTATTTTAAAAAGTGCAATTATTTCTCCTGCATTCATTCTAACACAAGAACGTAAATAAAAGATGCTGTTAGAGTAACGAAATTGTTTCTTCGAAAAAAAAAAATCGCATATTATTCGGTTAGAAACTACTTATTACAAATGTATCAACATCGCAATTACGTAAGTTTATCTAACGACACGAGGTTTTATTTCTGTCAGAGAAGGAACTAAATTTTGTTTTGATTTATTTGAAGTTTAATTTTTAAAACCCATCAACTAGCTATCAAAAGTAAAAATACTAATTTTTACATAAAAAGGTCAAAATATGTAAACTAGTGCAAACTTATGGACGTCTTCTCTGTATCTATAAATTAGTAAAGATATATTTCTTGTCTTATTTCAAAAAAGCTCAATAGTATTTATTTAAAGTCAAATACTTTGAAAAAAATATATGTATTTTCTCTGTATACATACACATATATAGGCCAGCCCATTTCTTGACATGCCGATAATCTCCATGCCTGTAGACGCTGCCCAGAGAAGGGTCGAGAGCGTGTAATTAACCGCGAAGGAAGCGACAATGTTGATGAGCTGGTTCTTGCGTGCCGACTGAAGAATGCGACAGAGCGATGTCGGCTGCGCATGAAGGAACATTGTTCACGCCCCAGTTGGTTGCAACTGGTCTGTTACCAGCGTCTCGAGATCCGCCCGCGAGTAGTTACCAGAGGTTCAGAAGAAACTATCGTAGACATTTGGTAGGTAAAAAATATTACAAACATTAGGTAATCTAAAAAAGCTATAAAAAAATCTTACATTTGACTAAAATAAACACAAATAATTATTACTTAACCTAGGATATTTTAAGCGATAGTTAAATACGAAACTTTTATACGAGTGTTTAACTTTTGTGACATTGCTGTGTGTGTCTATATAAATAAATATATATGTGTGTGTTCAGTATCTGTTGCCTCTGCTAGGTTACACCTTAGACCAATTCCAAGGCTTACTGACACGAATTATTCGATAACGTTAAATCCAACAAGCTGCTCACTAGCAAAATGTACTCTAATGAATATTTTTAACTGAAGTGCGTCTTAAAGCAAATTTCCATTACTTTTTACGCTTTCTTATAAGCAGTCGAATAACTGAAAAACTTAAAAAAGAAAATTCCTTCGATTATTTTTTATTGAATACGACGTTAATGTAATTCAGTGCGCATTATTTAAATTAAATGGAATAAGGTTATTTTTTTTTATATTTTTTAAACATTTTAATGTAGCTACAATTGTTATAGCCTAAAAACGATCAAGTGTTAACACTCTCCCTCAGCTTTCAGCTTTATGGCAGTGGTGTACCTTGAAATTAGATTGCATTGGGTACGCAAGCATTGACTTTATTTTCAACAAAAATACATCCGTAATATAACATTCCAGTCACAAAAAAAACCTTATCACGGTGTAGTCTTGTGTACGTTGCTGTGCCATACCTAATTTTACGTAGACTTTATTGTTTCAAGTCACTGCTTGTCGAGCAGAGCAAAATTAAATCAATATAACTAGCAGTATCAGCGATGTCTCTATATACCTATAACAGAGTTCACTGACTGTCACTGACTGACATATCGAGCAGTAGTCCAAACTGCTGGCCATACAAACGTGAAATATTTCTGTTGTTTCGCTCTAAGTCGTAGGTGAGCACTAAGAAGGTTTATCCGAAATAAAACCACAAAGGGGGTGAAAAAGAATGAAATGTGGCTTCTGCGATTCGTCTACTACATAGCTCGAACCCGACGGCGTATCGTCGTGAAACTCTATATTTGCAACGTTAAAAATCATTGTATTTACGTATATATGTATATATAAGTATATATATATATGTATATATGTGTATATATAGTATGTATATATATTTATATATATATGTATGTGTAGATATATATGTATATATAGATACATATGTATACATATGTATACAGTAATGTCACACAAATTAAACAGTCGTATAATTGTATTGTATTCAAGTATAGCTCAAATGTCCTAGGTTGAGTAATATATTTTTTTTACCTTTCTTTTATTCAAACGTACCATACTTTTTATAACTTGTAAATTACACAATGCTTGGAAAATATTTTGCCCACCAAATGTATACGATTAAAATCTAAATCTAAATCGACGATTCATTTACAAAACCATATTTTATCCCTTCACAGTCCTCAAGAGTTCGAAATTAGGAAAGGCCTTCAATAGGTCACACGTAATAATGAAATTTGAGCCATTTTAAGGATTGTTCGAAATCCAACATTTAATTTAAAAATGCAAAATGACCTCAAATGTATTTCCGATTCACTATAGATATCTGTCGAATCGAACCCTTAGGGATACGCAGACATACGTGTTTCTATTCTAAATTATGATTCTGTATTACGTACATGCCCGTAAACAAAATTTAGGACTTTCATAATTTCGAACTCTCAGGCCTGTGAAGGTATTAAATATATATTTAATGAATCGTTAATTTAAATTTGAGTCAGTGGGTTATCGTAGTAATCTTCACTTAAATTCGATACTCATGCAAATGATTATCATGTGATGTTAGAATTTTGCGAAATTTGATTACTAGTAGGGTGAAAAGGCGTAAAAATTTATTTTAAGTTACCTCATGTCATCTACCAAACCAGTTGAGATATCGAGATGTTATTCTTCAGAATGATTCTCACTTAAAAACAACAAATTATTATTATAATTTTTTAATGTTGAAAAAACTCTTAATTACCAGAGCTATCGAACATATTAAGAGAATGCAGACGTGATTCCATAAACGAACTCTCACTACTGTTTTAATTTTAGTTTAAGTAATTCCTTGTAGATTTTTGTGTCTTTTTAATCTTCGTTTTTTAGTTTATTTTTATTATTTTAAATTTTTGTTCATTAGTGGCTGGTTATCGAAGTTGAATGGTTTACTTAAAACCTGAGCGAGCTATTGCAGTTACAGTAGTATCAATGATTATTCGCTTATGTAAAACTTTCTCAATTATTGATGTGAAATCAACTATAAATTAAATTAATTTATGTAAATTTTATAATAATTGCATAATATTGTAAGGCGATATGTATTTGATTGTCTGAATATAATTTCATTAGTTTGTGTTTGTATAAAATATTGTTAGCCTTAACTTTCCCGAATGGTTTTGGTCGAAATAAATAAAATGAGTAAGTAAAAACGGGAAATGTAATTGTAGGTAAGCCTTTTAAAGCTGACGATTCAAAACATAGCTTCGTATTTGTTGTACAACGTCTGTGTTCCTAGTGATATATAAGTATTTTATTTAACTATCGAAGGTTCTTATTTAGGACTCAAGTCATCAATGTTTGTACTGGAGATAAATGAGACATCATATCACGTAAACAACTGATACCATCCCTCAACCCTCTCATATTAAACATCTGTTTCGCTGTGACTGTAAATAAGGCCCAAGGCACAGTCGTTAGAAGTGGCAGGGAAGGAAAAATGTATTGAAAAAAAGTTGTAAGTTGTGTATGTACACGCAAACGTTTCTACCAAAACCAATTATACTGAAGAGAAAGGGGAGGGCAAAACATCGTCAGTACGGAGTACACGAAATATCTAGTGAACCTATTTTTACTTTCCAAAATATTCCTAAAAAGGACATTAATAAACGTTAACTTAATTTTTACACACTAAGCACTTGACAAACATGTTTTGTTTAATGAATACTATCGCATCAAATGGAAAACCCCGCGAACTAGGTCACGGGTATAAGCTTGTATGTAAACTGGACCTATAGGCACGCAATTTTGAGGGTGGCGTCCGCTTACGCCACGTTGTTGGCACCCACTAAATAGAGATTTTTTTCGAAATTCGAAGATTAAGGCGGGAAAACGCATTGTATGTGTTTTTAAACAAATCCTATTTATCTTATTAACCTTGTGAGCTATGGTAATGTATTTTTTTGAACATTGCGTAAACAAATGACTATAACCTGATTTTTCGCGAAAATCAAGAGGGTGAATAGACGTAAACTGTGTTTTCGATCAATCCTTTGCAACTATTAAACCCATTGAGATATCGAATTGATTTAATTTTTAGAATGAAGCTAATGTATATCCCTAAATAACGTTTCAGGATTTTTTAAATTCAACTTCTAAGGGCATTAAAACATTATAAGTTGTTTTAAATGTATCCGTTCTTATTTCTTAAACCATTTTAGAAATCGACATGATAATTGATTAGGAATGATTCTCACGTAAATACTTAAAATTCTATTTCATAATTGTTAAAAACTCGTCAATTCAAGTGGGGGAGGGGGACGTGTAAATTTTTTCAGGGATTCCGAAAGTAGATATGAACAGGGAGAAATAATTTAAGAGTTGTTACTTGTTGTCGTTCTATTGATACGTATACATCTTTGGGCACATGCGCTATTAGTGTTTAACAAGTGTTTACAGCTGACACACTATACTTGTTCGGAACACTGGCAGGAGGTTAACTCCGTGCAATGCAAGGTGACTGGGAACTGCTGTGACATTAGTCTATAAACGCACATGTTAGTGACATCTGGCAGAAGAGTCAATTTCTATTAGAAGTACACAGCCACGTTGTAAAATGTTACCAGTTATTCATTCATCAGCACACAGTCCAAACCGCTGGACCTCGAAGTATGACATTTGAGGGTGACTTCCCCTTTATACGTAGGCATCCACTAAGTGGTGAAAAGGGATAACATATATTTTCCCGATATCCTCGATACCTTATGCCTGGTGAGTTATCGTTATACTTGCGAGGTGAAACGTCGTAAAATGTGTTTTCGCCATGTCCCCAATCGCTTATTTACAGTAAACTATCGTTATGAATTTCTTAAAAATTCTACAAGGACAAAGCCGCGGCCACGCAGCTAGTATATGTAAATTTTCTGTTGTTGTTATGATTATATTATATTACCTTTATGGTTTTTATGAAAGATCATCTACGCCACAGTTATTCATTTCCTTATATAGATTATTTCAACTTCACTGGAAACTAATATTACTTTAGATTTTTTTCAATCTGTTACGTTGTTAAGTTGCCTGTGCGTCATTACCTAACCCTATCGCGAACAAGCTTTGGGACCAATACATAAAAAATTTAGAATCTGGCACTTCTAAATATTACATATTTTTTTTATCGTTCGTAAACACTTATATTTTGACAAAGTTGCTTCTGAAATTGTACATGTTATTAGTGTTTCATATGCCTATCGCAATGGTTTAACGGACTCTGACGGACGTGTATTCTATACACATGCTACTTCGACGTGTTTTACATTAACCAGTCAAAAGGTGTGATTTTTCCTGTAACCACACGACATTATTTTGAGAGGTGTTTAGTATGAAATTATCAGACGATAATTATAACCAGTTTCCATAAAGGAATAGACACTGCTCGGTATAATCACCGTAATGGGCAAGTATTCGCGTCGTGATCAATTATAATGTAAGTAGGCTTCGAAGAGTCGTGTAGGGAGATCTATACAATTATTTGAATTATGGTAAAGGGTTGCTTCACGACACACGTATACTTTAACAAGAACACAGAGCAACAGTCTTCATAATGGAATTTTATGCATTTATTTCCGAAATATTTTATGCCACTAACAACTGAAAGGTTTTCAATCGCCGTTTTTCAAAGAAAAATTCGTACTATGCAATTTAAGGACCTAGCATACTTTTCAGCTCAATATTTAATATATTTATAGCGTCCGGACTATAAGTGATTTCTAAAGTTAGAATGATTTTTGAAAATCAAAACATATTTTTACTGTAAATATTTTTTTTAAATATAACCTGCAATGTCTACATTTTTTTAACTTTTTGTATTAATTAAAATACAATATTAACAACTTATCCTACTCAATCTGTGGTGACAACGAAATATCTTTTCCAAAGTTTAAAGAGTTAATTGGCAAATTTGGTAAACAAAAACTTTGCCAAATTCTAAACGGACTTTGAATTGTAGTAATGGTAAAACAATTTTTCGAATGGTTAATGACCCAAAAATTTTATCAAGAAATTTTCGTAAATGTAAGTATTTAAGTTTCTCTTATGATGGCTATATTGGGACGTTGAAGTTGGGTCATTTGACAGTTAATTATACAAACAACGTAACAAAAAAGATGTATATTGATAAAATAGTACTCCTTAATGTATTCAGCAGCTAGCAAGGATTGTTCATAAAAATAAAACCTCGAGCTGAAAGGTACACAACGCCCTTAAAGCATTGTAACATAACCACACTACTTCAACGGTAACTTATATTTATTTTCTCAAATATTATATATATGTTAAGAATATTTAAAATATATCTGATTTATCTTGCCTAGCTCATTCATTGTATTTGAAGATATTTGTTTTGTCATAATAGCTAAACAATTATATTTATAAAACTATATTTTTTTATAGCTCACAGTTACTTTAAAACATGTAACTGTGATGAAACGGTTAATGAATACAGCCCCGCCTATGAAAACAATACCTGTTAGTCATTTGTTACGTTAAACATCTCTTTAACAACTATGTTGGCAGCTTGCAGGTAGTGGCTTATGCTACACAACACCCTCCTAATGTTTAA
Organism: Medauroidea extradentata; assembly: GCA_003012365.1. Lineage (NCBI taxonomy): Eukaryota > Metazoa > Arthropoda > Insecta > Phasmatodea > Phasmatidae > Medauroidea > Medauroidea extradentata. The sequence continues at coordinate 26,673 of PNEQ01128224.1, forward strand.
TAACAACTATCGATTATTGGAAAATATTAAAATATCAGTTGCAAAAAATTAAGTCAAGAAAATTAAATTTTTAACGTACGTTTAATACGTCAGTGAATATTTTGTTTCAAATTTTCGTCGAACTACGGACATTGTTTTGTTTGGATTTGTTAAAGTTGTGTTGTTTACGAAGGGAAAGAATGTATGTATCGTTTCGTATATTGTGAAAATAGGCTGGCTGTAGAATATGGAGACCGAAATAGCCAAGATGTTAGGTTTTACACTACTAGCGTAGGTGTTTTGTTTCTTTCATTGTTAGCTTACTGTGAGTATTTATAAGGTTACTTATCAACGTCATTCATCCAAGTATGGTTCTGGCATTGTACTTTGACTGCAAACAAGCGGTTGTACCACAAAAAAAAATTTCGCTCGAAAAACGAGCGGAAACTTGACGTATTTTCTTATTAAGTTGCATAAGTTGTATCTTGGATAGGGTTTGCTGTTCGCTGATTGGCAGGTTTTACATCGACACGCTGTGAGAACGTAGGACGACATTGTGTGATTATGTTCTAAGAGAATGCGCAAAGCTCAGCAGTTGTACTTGGGTAGGGTTAGTAATTGTTCGCGTATGCTAAGTGCGAGGTAGGAAGCCTGCCTGGAGTGGCGGGTGTGGCACAGGTATTGTTCCCGAGATGCTGGCATGCGGGCAAGGCCAATCAACCAGGCCTTTGTTTCTGCGCGGAGTTGAACTTCAAACAACACCTCGCCATGGTCGCTGTCACCAAGCTCTAGTGGCTTCTTGTCTGTCGCCCTCTGGACTATACGTGGTTCGAGATACCTGAGAACTATTCACGACCATTTTGTCTAGAATTATGGCCATAACTTTATTTATTGTGCAGGAAAACATGTGTTAACCGAAAGAATAAGTATCTAGCGATTCAAAAGTGCCCACTTTATTTCAAACCACCTATACTGCAATAGCTTCTCTCTCTACCGGGTGTGATTGAAACAAGGTAAACAAACAACACTCCGCATTTGGTGACAAACGTCAGTTTTGTCTAATTATCAAATGAGAAACAATGGATCTTTACTTTTACCTATAAAAATGCGTAAGACTGGATGAAACAAGAAGCTCGAGAATAACTACAAAATGAAATCCTTCTCTACAATCCCGTTTATCCCGAAAATTACAAATTTATGTGTCTGCGGGATGTGCGGGAGGGAGAGCTAGTAATGAAAATAACTGCCACGTGGGCACGTCACATACAAAATCATGTGTGCTCAAAGACAATTATAAATCACGCTAAGTGTAGAAAGGCGCACTTAGTTACGAAGAGTGAAACGTACGACGAGATCCTTCTACATGCTGTTGACAATTGTTGTACCCAGAAATAGTCCCCATGTTAGTGACACATAACTAAGGACAGATAGACAATGTGTGTTAGAAGATTGCACTGTCCAAGATTCTAGGCCAATAACGTGTGACACGCCCATATGGTCAGCACTACGATTTATTGTACTTAATAGTCATTAGTGTCAACAATCATAAATCCGTATATATTAATAACTATGTCTTGCGACCACTCGTTCTCCTCGTCATTATATCAGGATTACATTGAAATAGTTTCCATTAAGGTATCCTTGCAGTGTCAAGTTTTATACAGAAAAATAAGAAATTGTACACATTGTGTCTTTGTGAAAACGAGAGAGAAAGAGCAGGTGCAGAGATTGTCCGGGGTCACTCCCGCTCGAACCACCTCCCTAGCTAGACAAGAGGGGAGGTGCTCCAGCCAATAGAGTTGTAAGTTGCCACTGTATTGTAGATATTTAGTAATTAAGAAATCATTAATGTTAACAAGTAAAATAACAATGTTATGTAATTGGATGTAAATAGCAAAGATAAATTAAGAGTTATTTAATAAATACGGTTCTAGCCGGAATTGTTGTCCTCGGTTGAAAGCTGACTTCTGATTTGTCCAAAACAAACCGGAGTTTGCAGGCCAAGTGGCGGTTTTTTTTGGCGTGAGTTGGGAGAGAAGCGAGCCGCGGGAATGGTTTAGATAGACACGTCGACGAGCCGCGAAGGACGGCGCACCGGGTGCTGTCGGCGGGCGTGAGTTGAGATTAAGATTTCGTCGAGTCGCGGAGTATTGTGGGCCGAAGCGCCATCATCATCGTCGTTGTTTTGGGCGTCGGGACGCCATTAAGATTTCGCCAAGTCAGAAAGTACGTCGGGCCGAGGCACCTATGGTTGGTAATTGTAGAGACATTGTAAGACGATGCAGTTGATATTTTAAGCAGTCGTCGGGGTTTCCGTGCGCGCGACTTACCGATAACTCTGCGATAACATCGCTCCGCCCTGAGAAGACAGTAACGACGTGCTACCCTACGGTATCCTAGCCTCCAGAACTTTAACCCAGCAATCAATAGCCGATCAAGCATTCCGCAGAAAGTAAACAAGTTAAAATAAATTAAAGCAGTGCATGTCGTAAACGGACGTCAGACTGAACACATGCTTGATAACATTGGACTGAGTATTTAGTGCAGTAGCAATATATTGCTTGTGATGATTATTATCCTGGCTGATAGTCAACTCTACTGGTCTACTGTGTTGAGCGTGTAAACAGCAACAAATACTGTAGACAGAGAAACTTTATGCGCAATAAATTCAGTTGTTAGGGGCTGTTTCTTAACGGATATTCCTATGTCATGAAAATTTAACACAACTCTAACTATACTGGAGAACTGAAACTTACAAATCGTGGTAGTGAAACGTTTAACAACTACTTACTCAACTTGTGTATAGCGCGGATCAAGAAATTGGTTTTCTTTTTTGTAACACTCAAACTGTTTTACAATTACATAGATGCTGTGCTAAACTGCGTTGTGGTATCAGTACAGTTGCACTCACAGAATGTGTTCTTTGTGGCAAATGACACCTGAAGTAATAATGTGACTGGCAGTGTAATCATATAATAAAACCTTACTTACATAGCTGTACAACTGGCATGGAAAGACTAGTTTACTGTTGAGTCTCGTTATGTGTTCCTAATATACCTACCTATGAAAATAAAGTACGTTAGAGATAAGGAATACCGAGTAATTTTAAAACGCCACGCGCAATGTAAGATGGACTTATTGAACAAATATATCTCAAAATATACTGCTTTTATAGATTCGTAGGTAATCGAGGTTCTGACAACGTAAAACTTCTTTTCAATAAAATTAAACAGTTAACACTGAAAGTCCCGTATTTCTAACAAGACGACGGCAGAAACACTAGGCGCTAAGCCTTGCGTGAAGGAGTGATGTGGAACTACATGCGCGTCAGAATAATCCTTATTGTTCCTTCTCTTCTTAACTACCAATGCTCCAAGCTATTACAGATATGCGACTATCTTAACAAATGGGCACATGTGCTCCAACCGATAATAATAAGGCTATTAATAGAGTCTAATGTTTGACTGACAAAGCACAGTCAGCAGTCATGTTTTAACTAACGTATTCTGTGTGAGCACTGATAGTTCGTTGGACAGATTTTTGTATTTACTGTTTGTAAATATTGCTGCCTTTTTCTTCGGAGTACAGAGAATCTCTAAACATAAATTTATTATGTTACGTTATTGCAAGAGCAACATCATATTTGTTGGAATTCGCTGGGTAATTGACAGTCCAGCAGTTGAAGATAAGTTAACCCTAGTTCTGATAGCTCGTACGCGAACTGAGTTTTGTGAATGCATACGTTGAATAAAATAATTTCCATTTTAACTGCCAGCAGTTGACTACTGCGCATTGTGAATTATCCCTAAGTAGCTACCACAAGTATTTGATGTGTGTGATGTGTCGAGGAACTGACTAAACCAGTCGCCTAAACTGAGGTAGTCATATAATCGACCCACCATGCACGTCGCATGGAAGAAAGTTAACTTACTTGTCACTGAGACTGAGACATGCAGCACAACCAGAACGAGCAGGACTGTACACGGGGCAATACTCGTAGTTGTAGGCAGATTGCAAGGTAGCTGAGTGGAGAGGACTTGCTAGCAGTTAGTGGCGTGGCAACATGACAGCAGGTGACCTTGGCACAGTGCAGCGGGCGGCGACATGTCGTTTGATCGTGTGACCTATGTGGACTGTGACCTTGGAGCCGGTCCTGCGACACGTGACATTGTGCCGCCTGGCATGCAGGGCGAGCCACGTGCTAGCCTACTATACGTCACATATTACTTAACAACCTACAAGTCCTATAACCTATAACAAGAAGTGACCACCGGGTTAATGATCTAATTTTCAAAACAACTCTTGAAATAAATATTGATGGTTGAGGTGAGGTGAGAAGGCAACGAGGACTTGAAAGTCGAACTGATGTTTAAAATTAAAATACATTGTAACCAGTCTTTCAAATTCACACATACGAATAATTGTATTCCGCAAAAATACTTCTAAAGAAGCTTTAATAAAATTTTTTTACACATTTCGCATCTCGTAATTCACAATGGATTTGTGTGCGAAAGGCGATTAAATATATCTGTATTCAACTGATGACACAAAATTGTCTGTGATGTCTTCATGGAAAAATTTGTTTTACGTGAAGTATTTAGGTGTAAATAATTCACAGCAAGCATTAATAAACACACATAGTATTATTAACTGTTCCCAAACTTAAAAGTTAAATGCTACACTGGAATTAATTTTTTTGTATTCTATCTCTTTGAGAGCGGTTGCTATACCACTAATAAATTCCGCAATAAAATAAGTAATTTTTTTTCGAAGACAGGGTATGCAATTTAATAAATGTTTTGTTAGTAAACATACGTAAATGCGTTATATGTGCATATAAATAAACACATTTAAAGGCAAATATGGTAGTGTATATTTTATATATATATATTTGTATACAGACAAAGTGTAGCCAGGCAAATGTACTAAGTGGCCATACACCTGACTTTACTTCTTCAAAAAATAATGATACAATACTTGCTGTAGGAGATGGAGAGTTTCACCATCTTGAATGCTGGCACTATCTCACCTGTGACTGTTGTGTGATAAACTCCTACCTGCCGGAAGTATTGCCTACGCACAGCAGACTAGACCTACCACGTGTTAAGGTACAACTATGATAGCTTCTCTCTCGCTCGTTCTCCGTGTCTTCCTGGCACGCGTCTACACACACAAACCTCCAGCAGTATCGTCAATCACTTGCAACTCACCGGACATATCTTCATTAGCTTCTTTGACAGACCAACCAGACCAGTGAGTAGAGTTAGTATCTGATAATAGTAGTACCTGGCACTACGGACATCCTTCTGAAAGTGAACTAGATGAGTGTGGTGGATTATTAATTTCATATTTGCAATTTAATTACTCGAATATTTGTATTACATTTTAATATTTGATCTTACTTAACATTGAAATGAGTTGAACAACCAGTAGAAATAATTCTCGATCCGCTATATTCACAATCGTCAGCCATTCCTCGGTTTCGTTGAAGTGATAGCCATATAATTATGCTCGTTAGTATTACTTTTACTATACATTCTATATGAAACACGCCAACTGCGTTGCGCATTGCCCGTCTCTATGTGACACACTAGTAATGCAATTTCTCCCTAAGCAACAAGTCTAGTTCATGCGCTCAGGGACTGAGAGTGATAACAAAACAATTATATATCGCTAATAAAGATTTCAGCACTCCATTTAGTTTCAATTTAAACACTTCACGAGTGCCGTCTACTCCGGACGCTGAACATAGAGTAGAGTTTCAGTCATATTCATTTATTTTAACCTGACGACATTTCTGAACTAAATTTTTGTACGAATAGCATTTAACAAAATGATAACGTCAGGAGTGGCGAAGCGCGAAGTGTTACAGAGCATGCGAGTACTAAGCAATGACTATGTACTACTCTGAGTTGTGAGTGGAACCACTGGAATGGTAGACTCTCTGACCAGTAGCGTGCAACAGACGAAGAGCAAGCTACCTGGTAATACACTCACCTTGGTCTCTGCAATTCATTGTGTCTGACCTGCAGGTGCATTAACGCCGTGTGCTTAAAACTTGTAGTCGGATTGTAACAGAGCTTGCCGTGACCACGTTTCGCCACTGCGTGTTGGAATGGTAGTTTCAGTCTCTTGAACGTGTTTCTGGTGTTTGTTTCGAGACGGTAAAATCAGCGGAACAGGACATTTTACGTTCATTTGAAGCGTTTTAGGCAATTCAAACATCAGAAGAAGAAGCAGTATTGATGTAGTCACAGCTGAAAGTGTAGAGGTTACGGTGTATCTGATGCGAGTGTATCGTGCACATAAGCCTCATAATACGGAATATGTCTCTAACCAGGCAGCACCCATAACCCACAACATTAACGGTTATATTTTTTTATGTCAGAATATATTTATAGTAAAATAATTTGCGAAATGATATTGTTTTAAAACGTTTTCATGCTTTGAGTTTGGCGTGTCAGTAACTTGGCTGCTAGTCTGTGGTTTCGCTGCCACGTACCCTAATAATTTTGAAATCTAGAGCGAGCACGTTGAATCCAAGTATATCTACTAGCACGCACTTAGTTCTCTCTTTCTCCCCCTCCTTGGCGCTAGAGGTTTTCTGTGACAGTCCCAGAGTGACAGATAGGACCATAGTGGCCATGCTTGGAACATATTGCTTAGGTCTTGGAGAAGTATTAACATAGCTCAGTGGTTTTATGTTCGGTGAAAAATATATGTTACAACATTAATTCTCAAAAAACTATCGATTTTACAAATACTATACAACATGGCGATAAAGAGCATACAAGACGAACGTCGTTTGTCTGTTATTATTTTTCGTAACTATGCGGTAAATCAGCAGTAGCTCACTGTCTGTCATGAATAATGATGAGTGATTGAATGGATTTTGGTCAGTGCTTAAAAAGAAACTTTTTATTTGAAGAGTAACAGAATGAATGTACAGACGAATTAGGAGATCCTCGGAAAATCTACCGATAAAAGGCATGATTCCAACATGCAAACATCCGCTCCTCACCGCCTGGAATCAAACAAGGCTCGCCTTGGTGGAAGGAAGGTGCCCTAGACACTGTGTTATCCACGACCTTCGCGTGAATGGAAGATATAAATTTGTCTCGTATTACTTTCATGTTGCTGTCGTCATCTCCGCTACAGAAATAAACTACACAATGATATTTTTGCACTGTTGTGCATTATGAACATGAATTTAAATACTCACTGGTAAAACTGGCTGTAGTTGCAAGTCTTGCTGATTGCTTTTCTGGTTTGGAACACGTGGTCCGATCTTAACGCTTATCTACTGCACTGTATAGAGCGCAGTTAAATACATTTCTAAACACTACTGTAATTCTCCTTTTTAATTGCAATGGATTTGGATGGATTTCATTGTATGTACTTTTAGAAACATTTGTCAAAGTACAGAAAATTTATTTGTAAAAATTTTTGTTTGTGAAGTTATATACATATTCTTCGTAAAAATAACTTACGAAAACTCTATTGTTAGCTTAAATCATGGGTTTGTCGGAAATTACATAGTTATATAGAAATCATACACTCAGGCATAATTTTGCTTGAAGACATTTAAAAATCGTAGTAATTGCGAGTTACGAAATTAATAAAGTTAGAACAGAGAACTAAACATGGAATATCAGCAAGAACACTGGATAATTGTGAACACGTCAAGATGTTCTTGGGTTAGCGTGCACAGTAAGAAAGTACAATGAGTCAGATTTAATCTTGGTGTACCAACGTATGTTTTTTTTCTGTAAATAATTACACGTAGAAATTATTGAATTTGTTAGCTGTTATTTCTTTGTCTTCTTCTTCGAGCTCTCAGCACAGTGGCTGGTGTAACGTCAGGGCATTTAGTACGTTTATCTTCTTGATCAGAATTTCGTAAATTAACACAAATTATCATTTTCTTATTGCATGTACAACTACATGGTCAAAACTTGTAATTTTGCAGCTAAGAACAACAACGTTTGAAGTTTTGCGAAGAATTTTTTGTGAACGGGAGTTTCCAAGGATTTGTCTTGTAAAAGTGGAATATTTCCTTAGTGTGTAGATGTAGGAGGTGTTGTTAATTCCCCAGCCGACGAGGAAGTTCGGAACACAACTACGCGACTACGCGAAAGGACGTATCTGGAGGATCTAGACGGCCCGTTGAGGCGCGGTAAGTCCTTGTTTCAAGCACGTGGTGGTGCCATTATACAAGCCTCTTGACCCGGTGTCTTCCAGACGTGCGTAATGACGGCCTGATGATGGGCTTGTGCCTCGCCAAATGTTTGCGCAAACCCCGAGACACACTGAGTACCGACATTTTCTCTCATTATGTGATGTTACAACTATCATAGAACATTCCTGTTGAACTTTCCATCTTCCTAAATAATTCACAGGTCACAAGTGCATCGGACATGCGTGAGTAACGTCAAATAACATAGTGCGATAATTCAACACAAAGTGTGTCTATATATATAAAAGACACTGCCTCACTCAGAGCTCAGAGAATTACATGTTATGTTACATTCTTGCCTGTCAAGACACCGCTTTCAGACAAAAACAACTTTCTACGCCGAGAAGAAGAATAAACATTGATACACGAGTAAAACTGTATTTAAAAAATACAATGGTTAGATGTTATCGATTGTTCTTCGGGAATAAAAATACAATTTTACTCACATTTATCAATGGTATTGAACTGAAAATCAGTCAGCGATGGTTTATATGCAGGTTTAACAGGTAGGCCTACTGAGCTCCACGGTATAAAATTTAACATGTTAATATCTTTGCTTGCTCGCGCCAAAACCCCGAGGTAGCGAGAAACCTCAAATACATCAAGTGGCAGAATATAGCATATATTTTTCGGTGTACAATTGCCCCCTATAAACAGTGCAACACACGGTTAAGGTACACTTTGTTTGAAGAAACTTCTAAAAATGTTGCACTGTGAAAAAACCTGCAAATTATTTTTTTCCATTGGTCCAAAAAAATTATGACACGTATCGTTATGCAGCTGCAATGAAATGTTTATTTGCATTTGCCACAGTGAATATACGAACCAGATTGTCACTGGGCCATACAAGATAAAAAGGAATGATTGTCGATCGTTTACGAAATAAATATGTTTCTTTTAATACAGATAGTTTCGTAATAAATATACAAATTCAGCGAAATCGTAGATGCCATGCTGGAAGTAACACGAAATATGTCAGCCTAGTTATAGCCGGCATATTGTTATGTTCACAAGATATAAAAATGTAGTTTCTCATTGTCCTCCATGCATTAAAAATATATTTTATATATTTTTCCTGCGTATTATTACATTATGTGTATTTTTATTACTTCAATGACTTACAAAGTAGGTATGTTGTAGATTGGATTACACTACATCAGTTATTTGTTAACTATTTTTTGTTCGAGTTACATTTCGAAATTACAGAATATTTTTTTTTTTGCAGAAAATAGTGATGCATTATCTCCACTCAGTACCGTGACTGAATAAGTTTTGTTTGGGTGCAAAAGAATTGTTATGCCTAATTTTAGGTGTGCTTCGTTAACGTTATTATGTTGTAACGATATTTGTTCGTGTAGTTCGAGTTAATGCATATGATTCCTTGACCTTTCGTGGGAAAAACTATACTGAAACTATTAGAATACTTCAGTAGCCATGCACGTGTTTCACATGAAGAAAATTCATACAAGCATCTGTCTCAATACTGTCGATGTCATTTTCCCTGTGGGTACCAGAATCGTAAGGGTTTAGAGAAAATCTGTGTGTATAACTATACGCCCTAATGCTGGATAACGTCGAAAATTTTAGTTTGAATGATTTTGTAGAAACATGTAGTACAAGTGAATTTCTTAACATACACATTCATGTATTACGCTTTACAGATTCGGCATCAATGTGAAATGTATTTCTTGCAGAAGGCATATAATAAATTGTTCCCTAACTGAGAAAGTTGTACGTAACTAAGGTTTTTTGGAATCTAGCTTCTTGAGGGAAGGATACATTACTTTAGTTCAATGTTTCATACTCACAATGTGTTAACTGCTATTTAATTTGATATGCCCTTTTTGATACAACCAAATGCATTTTTAATATGTTCAGCTAAGAACGCTGCTGTACAGGTTCTTACTAATAATGTGCTGTTTTTACAGAAAATAAACAGAAGGTTCTAATTTAAAATAAAGTCAAGATTATAGGGCTTCTCATCAGTGTAACGAACCAAAAGTTTCAAACATCTTAGCTTATTTAACACTGCATTAATTGCCTCTTGTTTCACTCACAATAGATTATGAAATAATTAAACGAAAATGAGGAACTAATTGAGTCCAAATACAAAAGCACTTGCAACGTACAGAAAAGAGCAGTGACAATAATTTACTGCGGAGTTATTCCATGGAAAGCAGACTACACTATAAATTACACTATTCCCACATCCTGGTATCTCTCTGTTTCTGCTAATTAGCGTCTTCCCTACTATTATTTCACTCTATAAACTTTTTTTCTAGAGGATTCGATTCGAAAATCTTTCCCGCTCGACTGATAAGACCGTCATTTGCAGCAGTTTTGTAGCTTCAACATACTGCTTTTCAGTTTATAAAATATTCTTCCTGTAGTGAATTTGTGGTCGATAAAATTCTTCTCTTTCGAGAGTACGGTGCGTATAAAGGAAACAACTATTACATCTGTATAATTCGATCATCTGTGTTTTTCTTAGTGATTATGTATCAGTTAAGTATAAAATTTGGATTGCCTCCACTCACCGTACACAAGCAAATTACTTTGTTCGCACTGGCTTGGTTTAATATCACATAGTTCCATTTTAAGCAACCAAAGTGTGAACGAGTGGTTAGTAACTTTCACTTAGACGTTTTAGGAATAAAATCACTATGTTCATCACATCTCTGTCTCTGCATTCACACTTATCATTTTCCTAACGATCCTCTGATATAGTATATGCTTACTTATGCATGTAGTGTTCGTAATTGACTGGCTGTCAACCAATGACGGGCCGAGATGACTGTGTTTTAAGCAAACAAAATATTATTTCACTGATGATAATAGCGATATAGTTCTTCGCTCTCACTGTTTGTTTTGTGTTCTTCTATGCTCTTGACAAAAATTACTGGACAATTATTTGTGGCGCAAGTTCTGTCTGGGAATTTTACTACTCTGACCTGAAATACGTTCAGCGATATTTCTGTCACGTGTTTAGAGATTACTTCGTGTTTCAGATGACACGGCTGAGGTAGTGACGTACTTGAGTGTACCACGAGTTCGTCTGTGATTAACACCTGTTTAATGGAATACACAGGCCGTAGAGGTTTGCACAATGAAATCAGCGGTTAACTACTTGACCAGGACTTTCTCCACGTAATGAACTCAGTGGACATGGTTCAGTCATCACGAACTAATTACCCCAGAGCAGGCAACAAGTAATTCAGTGCCTTGTTTTTGTGACTTTGTTTTTGGTCAAATATTTCTTACAGCATAGCTAGCGATCTGGAATTGAATTATATAAGTCAAGACAGTACTTCATCGCTGGAAAAGTTGATAGTGTTCTACGTAGCTTCCTACGTTCTTTGAACATGTCTGACGCACTACTTTCTGAACTGATTATTGCCAGTGCGTGCTGATGTTTCTCTATTCCACTTAATCTTATTTTAATTAGCAGCTACCTTATACCTGAAGTATAATATTTGACTTTAAATCGTTAAGCGGAAGTTCACTGCCGAAATTACAAACTCAGCGAGATGTAAAGAGTTTTGAAGTGTGTGTTAACTCAGTGGATAGTCACGAGTTAACACAATCATATAAACTCATATACTAACACACAGACACGTTTGTTATATAGTTTGTCAGTTAAATGGTTTTCACGTTTGTATATGTCTAATCATTTTCTTTTTTGTTACTTGTTTTAGAACATATATATATATTATTTTGACATTCCTAAATTTTTTTCTCAGCAGCCATTGTATATTGTAGGAAAGTTTACAAGTTTATCTTTTGACTGTACCTAACAATTGTTTTTCCAGTTTACACTGTGGCCAATAGCACGTAGTTCTGCATCGTCAAGAACTTACCAACTAATAATCGATATTTCTAACCGATTCACATTATGTTTCCCTTACCATACTTCAGCTTGTCAGCAATTGATGATCATTGTTGCTATAAAAGAAAGGTAACGACAATATACATTTGACTGTGTCATCAGTGATATATGGGAAACAATTTTACCATACCTAACATTCCTATACATAGGTACTGACGATACAACGGGTTTGTAATGGCTGCCTCACAGCTTTTCACGAGTGATCGCCGAGTGTTCAGTTTCTCATGTTACCTTGTTGTTACTGGTTTATATTCAGTACACCCGCAAGTACAGCTGTGAGGAAACATCAAAGTATCTTGAAACAGTATGACACGATACAAAAATTAGTCCTTGCCGCAAGTCCCTGTATGCAGTTAGCTCACAAAATCTAGGTGAGTGGCCCATGAGTGCTGTTCTATATTGTTACCGAATCGGCTTCATAGTTAACAATGACCTGCAGTGTATAAAACTAGATCCAACTTAAAAACTAACATTCATGGCAAATAATTTATATGGTACAGTACACACTCTGCTCAAAGCAAGAAGTATATTTTTTTGCCAGGATTGAAGTAATGGCTTCACTGCTTGCTGTGATGCTGTACGTGATAAGACTTGGCGCACTGGGGTATACCGTATTGCTGAAATATATTTTACACACACAATAGGGCTTGATATGTGTTGTCAAACGACAAATGTACTTTAAAATGTTTTAAATTTAACTTAATTAAGCATCAGGAGTGGTAAGTGTAGTCATACATACATTTCCGGAAAGGGATTAATGTTCGCTACGTTGCATAGTGTAGACAGTTCTACAGTCCTAATTTGTGATTTGACATTATTTGGATTGGCGTATTACAATTTCTGTATCATATTTACGCGTAGCAATTTCAAACGATATGTTAATATACTATGTTAAGCTAACATACATTTTAGAAGATTCTCGCGTTATCGAAATTAACGATACTATCACTACACTCCAAAAAATAATGCTCAGTTTTAGACAAGAATATTTCGGGATGGTGACCAGCCAGTCAGCAATAAAATTCGTTACATTTTCTCTAACTGTCTTATACTTAATTTAAATTTTTGGGGTGGATAAAGTTTGCTATGATTGTGCAAACAAATATATACTATTTCATATTATGAATCATTATTTAAATGTCGATGTTGTCCTTAATTTATTATGTGTTATATATAAACAAACATTTACTTATTTTTTCCTTACCATTGAACTTTTATCTGAGTACAAGCCTTGAGCAATTTGCATATACATTTAAATTCTGTTGACTGCCGAGTTTCGGCGAATGTAATGTAGAAGAAGCTCGGCAGTTCGTGCAACATTTAGCCTCAGCGTGGCTGTTACACACCAAACAAGAAATTGCCATCATGACTGATAAACCTACTATCTTCAAAATTGGTACAAATTAACACTGAAAGCTAAAATAATTTACGTACGTCTTACAATATTAAATATTAATATACTAATTTACAAGATTGTGGAAATACAACAATTAAGAAATTTTAAATCAAAATTTGATAATAAAGTGCATAAATAATAAATAGTTTTTATCAGTCTTGAAGTTGATGATAAACATGTGTTAAAAACTGTGTTAATACTATTGATGTCGTAAAATCTTCTTAACTAGGTGTGTGTGTAAATATATATAATACGAAACACAACATGAAGCAACAACCTAGAATACATGTTTCTTTACTTAGTACTAAATGTTTGCCGAGTCTGAAGAAATTTTAAAATGGTCGTCAAATATTCCACATGATCAAAAACCAATTCGAAGGACAACTGAATTCAGCATTATCAAAATACATTAACAATGATGTCACTGTATTAGGTACTACGTGCGTGTCAAAGTTATATGGAATTTTGATTAATAGTATATCTACGTACCTCGCATAATAAATTTTTTTTTTTCAAATATTGCCACCATGTAACTATTAACACAGCATGTAAAAAAATTCATTCAAGTCGTTTCAGTTTACTTTGAACTACGCGTATTGAGTTCAATAAAGTCCTGAGAAGTGTATTTAGATATATCTTGTATTCATAATATGTTCAAATGGGGGACTTTTATAAAATTTGAACAGGGCATGAAAAAACGTAAAAGTTATATCACCTTTCTAAGTACTATATGTGCACCGAGTACGAAGTAGTTTTTAAAACCGTTCCTTAGACTATCGTGTAATGACAATATGTTAAAACAGCCTCCATTTTAGAAAAACGAAAACGGTATTTACTTAAAAATCTATAAATGTCAAGTCTACATAATAAGCCACATATGTGAACCAAGTTTAATGACGGCCGCCTATCTAAATATATGAACATATGATGCACGACAAAACATAAGTCAAGTCAGCATACTAAAATGGATATGGTTTAAGTGTAGGCCTACACATAAAAATTAAATTAGGGAATTACAATTTTGCAGTAAAAATATACATACAGAATGAAAGAAAAACAGAATGTCAAGTCAGCTTAGTATGTATTATTAGTGTAGCATGTTTTGTGAAATTTGGACAAGTATTTTCACAGATGTGTCATAGCGTGCAAAACATAGAAACTTTACAGCCGTTCAGAAAGTATAAACATAGGATGAATGAAATAAACATAAGTCAAGTCAATTTATGTAGAAGTATACATGTACCGAAATAAATCAAAATCAAATAATATTTCTTCACATAAGTCATACTATGCTAAAATATAAAAATTGCCGCTATTGCTATGTTTTGAACACAGGACGAACTAAATACATAAAAATCAATTCAGCTCTTTACTTAGTATATGTGTACAAAGTTGAGTAAATTTCAGAAAAAATGTTTCCATAGAAATGTTACACTATGGAAACAAGATAATTGTCTTTTTGAAACTGTGAATGGAAGGATGAACGAAATACGCAAAAATCAATTCAGCTTACCAGTCAGAATACCTTTATTAATAAGAATCGGATAAATATTTCCTCGAACTTATCATACTAGGCTAAAAGTTTCAAATGACCACCATTGAGAAAATATGAACAAAGGATGAACGTAATGCACAAAAGTTAAGTCAGATTACTACGTAATGTAGGTATGTGTACCAAGTTCGATGAAATTCGGTTGACGGTTTCAAAAGTTTTTTCTGTGCGACATACACGAACATACAAGGAAGTGATCTCATGAGAAAAGTAGGCTAGTAAAAAGATGCATAGCTGATATGCAATAAGAATGAGGTCAATGATGTTGGCAGTGCAGCAACAAAATATAAATTACGTCTATATTTGGTATTCCTACAACGCAGTCTTGTATTTGCGCTATACAACACCTCACGTAGAACTTAGTTACTTCAATTATAACTGGTAGTTAAACGACACGTGAAGAAAACTACATTACATTATTTCATCCAAAAATTTTGATATTTCTCAATGTTTGGCAATTATGTTTATAAATAAATTTTATCGAGTGAAGTGGCGCAACGGTAACACGCTGGAATCGCATTTACGGTAGAAGGGCCTGGGTTCAAGTCCCGGCTCCGGCCATCTTGAATTCAGTTTCCGTGGTTTCCCTAAATAACTCGAGGTGAATCTGGGATGGTTCACTAACAAAGGCCGTGGCCGACTCCTCTCCCAGCTCCTGTCATTGTACCAATTTGTCTGTCACGGCTTCTAACGACCTTGCTGTCTACGATACCTTATAATTACATTTTTATTTAAACTATATTTCTGACTATAGGTACATTTTAGTAAGTACTATTACAGTACCTGGAAAGTGGTACTTTTTGGTAATGTTGACTTGAAAATTAATTTATACTATTGCGTGTAAATGAATGAGTATATTATCGGCAAATAAGTAAAATTTCAATCGCTATCGTACCTCAATTAAACGTGTTTTTGTTTCTTTTCTTAGTCGTTACTAGTGAAAGCAATTCCCAGTATATGAAGTAAGTTTTAAGTATTCTGTACCAAGAGCATATATGCTTACACACTTTTGAACCAGCTTTACACACTGTGTGTCACGTGACACGTGGTACTTTGCAGTACGTACTTAACTATATGCAACGTGTTTCAGAAACGTGTGATCAAATTTATCCAATAGATTTTTGACGTGAAAAAAATCTATTTGGTACGTGACACCCACCTTGCATCTAAAATATTGACAAATATTAAGGACACGACACACGGTATTACAGCCAACATGTATTTACCGTCTAGATATAGGACGTGGTGCCTACACAACAGGGCATATTACAACAACTGTAACATTTGGGTGCGTTTTACACGAAAACTGTAGGTCCTAGCCAGATGCAGTAAGACTGGTTTTTATTCTATTTACGACACTCTGATTCATTGCTATGGCACCAAAAACATCACTTTCTGATCACAGTAACTATATTACATGCAACAACAGAGTTAAAATAGCTATTTCTGCACTATGGGAGTGTGTAAGACGCAACGTAACGTTCTATTATCACATATTTCGGTTTACATGCTTCGAGTAACATATTTTGATTTTGTAAAGCAAGCAATGTACATAATATTCCACAGAATATGTTCTTCGGCGAAACATTTGTGGATTTCTACAGCCCTTAATATGTGTGATGAGCCACGGTTGTTCCATATCAAGCCTCTCCTATCGACGTCAGAAATATCCTGGAAAAATTTGGGCACTAGTTACTGAGACACGCTGTATGCAAGTATACGCAGCACGCAGTAGTAAATGAAATATATTTAAGTGAAATTACAAACTCCGTTCATATATTCAAGTCAGTTTTCGCTGCTTACAATTGTAGCATATTTTCATTGTGATAAATTCTACCATTATTAATCCACTGTATTAAGGGGGCGCTTGACGAAAAACACAAATTTTGAAGTGTGTAAAATTGGTTATAAAACTTCTATATATTATGTTTTACAGGTTTTAACTACTGATTTGTAAAGAAGAAAGATTGTGCCTTAATCCCCCTTGCTCATAGCACAATAGCACATTCCAAATAATTAATAAAAAATTGTTAACTATCACACTTTAAACAGACCCGAATGTATTCTGCTCCATGGTTCCCTCGTGTGATAACAATGGAATATTGCATATTATAATTTTTAACAAATATACGAAACCTTTTCTTTCGAGTGGTATACTGCAAATCATGTTTCCTATAGGCCAAATATTTTTTTTTGTGGCTTAAAGGTTTTGTGCGTACCTAACCTTCGGATTGTTTCTGGTATTATAAATGTGCTTTCGCTGTCTATATTCCGAATCGAGTAAGATCAATTTGCGGGCAATTTCCGTGCTATTATACATTTTACAATCAGACGGAAACCACGCCAAGTTCAAAAAAAGATATTATGTGCTGATTACATCGAGCTCAGGATGCATAGAGTAGAGGTTCTCAGCTAAGTGTTATGAGTAAGACAAAGCTGATGGCAGTGTAACAGAAACAACATTGTGCGACAAGCTCAAACTCAAAAAATGTTTCTACACGTGTAGACTTAACGTAACTAAATATTACGAATAATGTTGTTTACCTTGTAATGACGTACATATGGGATAGACGTATTGATGAACCAGGTACAGCAAATGAGAGAGAGAAGAGGTCAACAACATACCTGAAACCAGAATAATACACAGCGTTGAAAAGATGGCGACATAAGGCCGTCATACATTTCTTACTTTAATTAGAACAAACCTTCTGAGAGAAAATAATTAGATCCAGCAACTGGTAATGTTAATGTTCAAATGTCAACACCAAGGAATGTTAGTAAAGTCAAAATACACCTGGATTATGTAAAGGCAGGTGTGGGAAAGAAAATAATAAAAAAATATATTTGTAGGATTATTCTTTCTATTTTACATTTTTAAAAGATTACTCCAGATTTCACCACTGGGATTGTATAAACTAATTTGTGTACACTGAAAAAACGGTTTTGTGGTGACTGCAAAACATTTTGTCAATATGGACCTCACCAAATATTTTTGCACTGGTTATAAAATTTTTTGGTTGTCACTGCAAAACATTATTGGGGAAAGCAAAAAATTTTAGTAGTCACTACAAAAAAATTTGGTGAGGTCCATTTTGACAAACTGTTTTGCAGTCACCACAAAACCGTTTTTTTGTGTAGACTCTTAAGATAAAAAAACTGATGATATGGACACAAAAATCGCACGAACTTCTACACCCATAGCTTAACAAATGCATGAAATATAACTATTACTTTGGAAATTTATGTAGATTTGTAATGAGTTGAGGAATATGAAGGAGAACTCTTACGTGTTTATAACATTATATGTAACCAGAAAATGTTTGAATATGAGGGAGTGTAGTGTAACTGAAGAATTTGACACAATTTTATAACATAGTTTTCCCTCAAGAAGTCGTGTGGGCTTTCTGTAATAAAGTAAGTAATTTGAATATCGTCTCTCTAGATTACAATTTAAAACACGTACTTAATTAAAACCCAGCCATCAATTGTTCAGTACCCAGAAATTTGAAAAACTGAATTGATGCCGTGCACTGGTATGTTTATAATATCGCGTGGCGTTAAACATACTATATTTTCCGAGAGGAAAAAATGTGGTAACACTACCTGTATTATTATGTACTGCTATTGCAGCAGTATCATTTAAATATTTATGCTTTACGAGAGCAATCAGCTATAAAAAATACTTTTTTTTGCTTCCATACGCTTGAAAAAAACGTGTTAATTGTGTAAAATATGCACTTCAGTTTTGGTAGTATTTGTAAATATAAATATAATTTATTCTCAAATTGAATAATATTTACAAGAATATTTGAATAGTATTAACAAGAATATTTAATGTTTAAGAAAAAGAACCGGCAATAATGTATAGTTACAACTACTTATATAAATGTATTCCCGAAAGAGTAGAGGCAAAATTAGTGTGAGTCAAGTGCGAGAAAATATCGTTATGTAATTCCACGTTTGAAAAGAATATCTGCTAAAAAATCACTAAATTAAATTGAATGGTGTTTAATACCTCTAATTAAATCTCGTGCAGCCATTTGTACTAAGAAACACCACAATTATTTGATAAAACATTGTTAGAGTTTGTGTTTTAAAATCGTCGTCAAGGATAATTTTTAAAGTGTAATGCGAAGGCGTTGCACGTGTCACTGGACAAGTAATGGAAGTTATCTTTGATGTTAGGGTTGATAGCGTGTGTTGTATTGTCACCTACATGAGCACGACAACTGCAGGCTGTGACAGGAATGTGGTGCGTGTGGCGACTACACAACTATAGGCAAGGTGTTGTAACCAGAGACCGACCTTCTGCACCACAGAGACAAGACTTGTCAGGATGACAGTTATCCCACTATCCTCAATTCTACCCAACAGCTCACACTGATCCAGACATATTGAGAAGTATATGTTTTATAGGTACAAAATATAAGGCGGTGATAATTGTTAATGAATGTTCTGAATGCTGGGAGAACAGTTCAGTTTTTACCGGAACTCTATTACAGAAACTTTCGCTCTGGAGAATAAACAACAGTAACGACTACTTTATACACAACAACTGCAGGAACAATCACAAACAACACTACATCAGATATTCATGTTTGTGTTACTGTTATGGTTTAACATTGTAGTAGAATTTCAGGTAACCAACGTGAATGCATTTAGTATTTTAACTATAAGTTTGCGACTGTGCAGTCAACAGACCTCTCGTCTTTCACTATGGCGATCCAGGATATTTCCGTGGTGGTATCATACCAACTTTCGTGTGTGGAAAACCCAGAGTACGTTGTCTTTAGCCAGCGTGTTTTCTCACGACACTTCCGTTTTCCTTGATATTGTATTGCAGTGCTGCTCCATACTCATCTCTTATCATCTCACACTAGCATTCACACTCACTCGTGTTGTAACAGAAATATGCTTCCCACAACCAATAATTTTTCTCAACTAGGCAACTTTGTATCGAACGCACATGTAATTCAAGTATACTGGGGTACATGATACTCTTAACATTTAGGAAAATTTACATTTTTAATTTAATTAACTTGACAACTGCACATATACAAAAAAATTGGCTATTTTAGTGCTCAAGACCCATCCTTTAAAATTATCAAAAACTAAAATTCGTTATAAACTCTTCAAATTGTCACTTTCAAATGTCGACTAACCATATCATTTTGTTTACAGCTTAGTAATAAAATTACCACAATTAGTAAAACGTTATAAGTTTTTTTTATCAAGTTAGTAATGTGAAAGTTCACTGAGAGTACACGAAGTAGGTGTATTTGAGAGTTTGGTTGTAATCTTCCGAACGCTATTAAAGAAAGTATTTCTTTAAACAACTGAATATAAGTGGAGATAAGTAACGCGAGCGCTCTCATTTATTCCGTTATTTGATATGGCAACAGTTCTAAAATTCTTCTACTTAAGGGTACACGTAATTATGCTACAAGCATTTTCTGTTTGAAACTGATACATACACTTTACCAAATATAATGCGTATCAGAAACAAATGGGTGCATTAAATTATATATTTTATATGCTGCAGGTTTAGTTCTTCTAGTGCGTGTGCTATTTTCGCGATTAAATGTCGAATATGCGACATAGCATTCATCTTATATTATTCACAATAGTGTAAAAACTCAAGGCAAATCCCGTAAGCCGCAAGACGTCACGTTGTTTCAGAAAATACTTTGCAGTAAACCTACATGGTAGTATAGTTTTTTGGCTATAGTATATAAGTATAATATCAGATAATGTAAATTTAAAATGCTAGCATTCAATACGAATTAAATTATGTTCCATATGTAGCAGTTTTTTCCATCAAGCCCGGATAAATCTTCTGATTGGACGAAGTAGAGAGCCTTACCTGACCTGCATATTATGGACGAATATTCAAAGCCCAAGAACTCCAAACATACCTACATTTACGCGACGTAACAAGCATAGAAATAATACCTGGAGGTGGAGCTCGTGAGAGAACTTTCTCTGTGCAGTGTTGCCACATCGTGAGCGAAAAATTGGTCCATAGTGTTTAAGTTTCATTTTACAACATCAAGAAAATAGTAATCTTCAAGCATTTACAACTGTGTGCACTAAAATGGAAAATAAAACATAATTTTAAAATTAATAGTGTAATTGCAGCTAACACTATTTTATTTGAACGAATTTACCGGTTACACTTCTCAGCCTCCCATCTGATATCTATTTCAATGTGAGATAGAGTTTCCGTGGAAAGTGTTGCCGTACTCAGCCAGGATAGAATAATTAAATCATAAATTAACTAGGCTACCTGGATTGTAAGTAATACTTTTAGGAGCACAGTTGACGTAAAAACACCACGGAGGACTGTGAGTCATTGCTAAGACATCTACATCCCAGTCAAGAACAAAACTTGAATTCTTTCAGTTTGCAGCAGCTTGGATATACGAAGAAATGCTGGCTAAACAGTGTTTGCAGAACTCTAAATATAAGCCCTGTGCAACGTAATCAAGCGAAATATTTCAATTTGTTAGTAAACTACTCTACAGATATAATTCCAAACATGTTTCTCCGTAATACAATACTACTGGCAAAAAAAGCATGCCGCTCCTTGTATTGTGTTTGGAACGGTTGCCTGCCTGGATATTTGACCTACGTTGACATCGAGAAACAATAGAATGATAAGTGTGGCTCTGGCACGTTCACCGTGTTACACGTCGCAGTTTTACGTACGCGCCGACGAACTAGCTGCAGGACTAACATCGGCCACACATTTGAACGTAACTTTAAACGAACACCCTTTATTATATTTTTATTGAACTCAACTACAAAATAAGGCTCAGCGCATTCTTCTATTGCAGTTTAGTTCGTTTATTGGATTTCATAACACTACAGCTTAAAAAAAATCGTTGCATGGCTCAGAAATGCTTTTTTTTATCTGTGTTCACCACGAATATATATTATTTTCATAGGTAATCATATTTGCTATGCTTGCTGTTTTAAATAGCAGTAATCCCTTCTTAGACAGGAAGAAACCTATGTCAGTTTTAAAAATTTTGTAAAAAATTTTCTTTCAACACGCCGAAAGGCATTTCACGCGCCGGATTAGAGATTTGGTACCACAGGTTATCATTATTCCCCGGCATACACCACATGCGTTATTTACCGTTGCCATGAAAATTGCTGGACTTCAAGCGGAAACCATTAATCATCATAACGAAACGAGGAACAAACTAGAAATAAACACGGGTCTGCCATACTCGGTCAAGTTTCCAAGTTTAAGTACAGAGGACGTGCTTGCATGAGCGCAACATTCGAAAATATAGCACGATAAAGAGCGAAACCAAAAGATCTGCAAGCGTGATTTCAAGGACTCAGTCACAAACTAAATATATAGGATTATTTCGTGCACGAATGCGGTGCGCGGCATATTTGAGACGTGCGTGACTGCAAATCACCGAGAGTGTAAGAGTGCGCCCGTGGTGTGATGATTGAAGGGTGCGACGTCAAATAATTTTAACGGCAAGAGAACAGTAATTTTCCGCGTACAATAATTTTACTCAAAATAGCACGTCTTGTAACAATCACATAACATGATCTAGTAACGTAGAACTTGTCTACTATGCAACTTTCACGTGATTCATTTTAGAGTTGTTTCACTGAAGTTTAATTCAAAACATTGCTATAACACTTCATCACATTACATCACTTTCAATTAATGTATAAACTATCATTAAATCTTGAACACAGGTTCGCTGAAAGTCAGTTTAGTCGTAGATATATTCTGCGTCGAAACATAAGACGTGTTATGAGTCTAAAAGTATAACCAACCATTCAGAAATGTATAGTAATTAAAGAGAGTGAGTACTGTTTACTATTTGCGTGAAAAGTTGAATGCACTGTGCAGTATGATTTCTAATAGGTACGACCAATGTAGGTTCGTCTTTTGTGTTTATCCACGTGAGAGCTACTCTAGTAAATTTGTGTTAGATTTTCTGTGATACCACGCCATACATTCACACATAGGCCTAGTGATAATTGCGGATTTGGTGGCTGGCGCTGGTAATTTCCTGGTACTTCCATTTTCTCAGCCACTGTAGTCCGTCGATGCTCCTTTTTCATCTTATATTATTCACAATAGTGTAAAAACTCAAGGCAAATCCCGTAAGCCGCAAGACGTCACATTGTTTCAGAAAATACTTTGCAGTAAACCTACATGGTAGTAGGCCTATAGTTTTTTGCTATAGTATAGAAGTATAATATAAGATAATGTAAATTTAAAATGCTAGCATTCACTACGAATTAAATTAAATTAAACTACGCGACGTAACAAGCATAGAAATAATACCTGGAGGTGGAGCGCGTGAGAGAACTTTCTCTGTGCAGTGTTGCCACATCCTGAGCGAAAAATGTCATCGTACAACATTTTGCCACTAACGTTTTCGTCTCCAATCAAGCCCAGGATTGGCGTGCTATGCTTTTATGTGGCAGTATATATATATATATATATATATATATATATATATATATATATATATATATATATATATACACACACACACACACACACGCAACACTATTGTCACCAGTACCAAACCCCATAGACAAAGAAGCATCGATCGTTAGTTGTTCTACCACGCGTGGTGAAATTTACCAATTGATATTAGTGGTTTAACATATTTTGGTACGCCAAAAAAAAAAAGTAATATTTAACATTCCGAGAATTATCTTGTTTTACTCGTGAATTACTTTTTCAAATTTGGCTACACTGTAAAGAATATTTTGTGACGTTGATAACAGATTTTGCAGAAAATATGGGGCTTAATTTTCTTGACTTCGGGAAATGACATTTTATCTGTTGTGTAAAGGTTGATCAGTGATTGGCACAAATATAAAGTGATGAATTGTTACGGGACCAACGTCCTGTATATAACTAGTCAGGCCTGGTTGTGGCTTGAAGACATGTGGGTGTCGTGGCCGACATTGCCCTCTACCGACAGGTCGCAGCCAGGACAAGGCCAACACGGTCCGGCCGTGTGGTCACGTGCATGATCAGCGTGCTGTGTGATCAGAGCCTAGCTGGTCGCGAGACTTATACAGTTGCTCACGTGAATATACACGCCAGCTTCTCACGTGGGCCTACACTCTCCTTACATGGCTCTCTGTGTGACCTCGGCGATCTGCCGCGGTGTTACCAACTGCAGCTAGCAGTACTCGCACGTGACAACACTGAAAATTATCCCATGCCAAACCCGTCCATGTGAAACTCGTTTGTGTTCCCAACCTCTAGTATAACTGAACTTACCGTGACTTTATGAAAAATGTTGATTTCTCAAGACAGTTTTAGTAGAATGAGAGATTAATTTTAACACACACACATATATACACACATACATGCATATATACATATATAGTATGTGTGTGTGGCATGTGTGTACGTACAAGAATTTAAATATATTTTGACAGCATTTTAACACCCTTTGCAGCTCTCTCGGTCTTAGATACATAATTTCCTGTAAATAAGTATGTACCATATTAGAATGTATGCGAATTATCTCGTCCGATTGAAGCTGACAATATATTTTTATCTCACTCACTACTCATTGTGTTAATACAGATGTCAATTTCTTAAGGCGCACGCCTGCCCAGGCCGGAGAACTGTCGGCAGAGATTTGGTTGGCTAAACGTGTATAAGTGATGTCGGCTTGGATTATTAAACGCTTGTATAAAAGTTTAAGCTCCTCCAGCAACATATTTACTACCTTAATGGTGAAAATAAGGTTTCTTTTGAGTTTCTTTAAGTATGAAAATCCTAGTACAGAATCTTTAAAAGGGTATAGGAGCGTACACTGCAACTATGACTTCAATATTACGTCTTGAAGTGATGCGGCACGACTAAATGCCTCACAGAGGTAAGTATCGCGAAAAGACGCCACGCGAGATAACTGACTAGTACCTAAAGGCTATGATGAGTAATGATGCGCTTGCTGCGTCGACCTTAACACCACCACACGTCTGGGCACCGAACACACAACATAAGTCCAGTCAGGCGGCCACCTTTATGACTCTATGCCTTCCAGGTTGCAGTCACAGAGTTTAAACGGAAATTGAAACGTTTTAATAATAATTACTTCTCAACGGAATCCATTTTTTTTAGATAACGTTTTCCGACCAAAATAATTACACTAACCTTTCTGAAAGATTATAGCTATGTGACAGAATTTTATAAAAGTCATAGTTTCTTTTAATTCGAATTTAAACGTTACGTTTAAGGGAGTGTGCTAGACAATTTTATTGTATTTTTAGTTTTCAAGCCATACCATTTATTCGCATTTGATTATCAAAATTTCCTCTTTGCCAAATGTATTCATGGTAAACTGCTCGACATAAGTATTGTGGAAACTTCAATTAATTTGTAATACAGAATCATTTCAAGAGAATTCTTGAAAGTTAACCTGTAATTCCCTTGCAATAATTCTGTATTACAAATTAATTACATTCCATTATTATTTATGTCAAGCAGTTTATCTATAACATATCCAATGTTTTGGCAAAGGGAAACATTTAATAATGCAACCTGAATAAATGTTATGGCTCGAAAACGGACAATTTAATAAAATTGTTTAACACTCCCTCTTAAGGTAAGAACTAAATACAACAATTGGTAAACTTCCCCAATGTGACAATTTTCTACAAGGAATTTCACGTATAGTACTTTTCATTTTAAAGTGGTAAGCAAATCAATAAAGCTGTAGGAAAATTAATAGTTGTGAATTAGGTCATGTCATTTTGAGTAGCTTGCACGTACAATTGACACTGCTTTACGTACGCCAATCAGCGGCACCCTTATTGCTCTATACACTTGCTTCTGACACACACACATAAACGCATTGTATCTAGGCAACCACGATAATCTCCATGACTGGATGCTTGGAAGGCAGAGTAATCAAACATTGGTTTATTTCTTTACAACTAGAACGGCGTGCAATTCCAATCGTTAGTGTAAATTATTTAATTTTTAATAACACAAATACTTTACTGTGCCACAAGTGAATGCCATTAATATCGCAAGAAATGAAGTATATTGCATATCACGTACGAAGTATTGTAGTAAGGATTAATTCATATGATAGGCCTGCGCCTCACAGTATGTATAACGTTACTGAAGTGCTAATGCAGGTGAGATAGGTTGATAGTGCAGCAGCGCATATACAGTCACCTTTCATGAGCTAGTGAACTGCGCAACGTATTGCTGCTATTGAATGATTTCCTACAATCCCAGTGAAGTACGAATTGTGTAGGCGAATTCTCAGTTCGTCTCCTTTACCAAAATGTTGATTTTTGTACCAGTATTTCAAAAGTACTAGGGAATCTAGATAGCTGCATATATCTTCACACTTATAAAAATACTTTTCGGTTTAGATTAAATATTTATAAAACAGTACACTTGTACGATATACAAATTAATTGAATATCTCTGAGAAACAAATCTAAATATCTAAGGTTCTAATGTCAAATCATAATTGTTTTCAAAATACTCTCGCAAAGAGTTTTCATTTCGAAATGTTGTGCAAAATTAACCGCGTATCTAAAGATCTCCAAACGGTATTTGTTACACTCGTGAAACGTTATGCTTAGGCACAGATAGAAAAAATATAGACACTAGGTTGCTCGATCAATAAAATTCAGACTTCCAGTTTTTTTAAGAACGATATAATACGAAAAAAGTTGTCGTGGGAACTGTGTGGTGGATCAGAGACAGAGATGCGGCTAGACAAGAAAGGCACGATCATCAAGAGCCACATCGCTCCTAGGTGTATTGCACGCATACTAAGCACAGTCTTGTTGATGTTCTGTGCTAGAATTAAGACTCGCTATGCTGTGATCATATAGTTATACTTGTGGGAAAATCTACTGCATAATGAATTGCAGGATCAGCAAATACTTTCGTACGCTCAATATCTGTAAATTTAAATAGAATAACAGTTTTTGCTCTTTTGAAAGGGTTTGGTAACAGTAACTCTAAATTTCGTAATGTTTTTTTAAAAGTATTTGATAATCCTCATCTTAAGTGTTATTTTTTTAACCAACTTTAGTAGTATTGTTTGTTGAGGAATGGAGGTGGGTGATGGAAAACCCTGATGTATATCCTACTGATATTGGGTTTAACATACCTATAGGCGTGCTTCTTAACAACTGGGTTATGGTTGTTATTCCTTGCATATACAGGCATCCATCCATAAAGGATGGTAAACAGTTTGTCAGTGAGAAGAAGTAGGATCTAGAAAGCGGTGTCATTCCCCACTATGGTTTGATAGAAATGTTCCTAGATATAGATAACAGTATGTGGCTCAGCGGCATCCACTGAAGCATGTTATTCAGGGCACAGTAAGGAGGTCAAACTCGCGCGGCCAGGATGAAGGACACAGAGCCAACGTCACGGCTGCTCCACGGGGCGGAATATGACATTCTCTCGCGGCAAGTATAATCGATTCTCCCCTCCACAAGACACAGCTTGACTTCATTATCCTGGGCGGTGACGTCACGAGTTAGGGGCTGATCGCCAAATGTCAGTATCGGGCCGGCGAGTGGCGGGGTTAAGGGGAGTGCCACATCACGACGACGTGCCGTGAAGGTCAGAGTCTGCAGGGAGAGGTCACCGTGTCGCGCTAAGGAGGCGTGGCCAATCAGACCTCCGCGAGATAAGACATTCCGGCCCGTCGCTTCGTAGCTGTGACGACATCACCGGCTGCCAAGGACACCCGGGTACCGCGCCGACGTGCATCGTCCAGGAGGAACGGAACAACGGTCACGTGCGCTGTCGGCTGACTTGTGACTCACGTCGACAATCACTGCTGTAACTGAGTTCACACGCCAGAGCCAGTCAGCACTGGGAGGTGTTCACTGCATGTGCTAGGAACCAGTCAGCACTAGGAGGTGTTCACTGCATGTGCTA
>PNEQ01128229.1:0-24487 GCA_003012365.1 Medauroidea extradentata
ATAAGCTCGATAAAAGATGTAGAGGAAACCATATCTAAAATAAACTTAGATCTTGCAGAATTGTATAAGTGGTGCAATGAAAACAGACTTAAACTCAATCCTGAAAAATGCACTTATATGATATTTGGCACACCCCGAACCATAAACAAACTGAACCGAATCCCTGACATTGCAATTAATAGAGTTATTATCAAAAGAGCTCAGCAATATCGTAACCTTGGAATTACGTACGATGAAAATTTATCATGGACCAAACAGACGTCAAATTGTTTACAAACCGGTTACTTTCGGCTAAAGCACTTACATAAATACAAACGAATGTTAACGGAACAGGTAAAGATTAAATTATGCGACTTATTAGTACTTGCCCCATTTAATTATTGCGCAGGCTTACGTGTTAACATCGACCAGTCTCAAAAGAATAGAATCCAAAAACTGCAGCATCACTGTTTGCGATATATATTTAATCTCAAAAAACGGGATCACATTAGCAATGCATTAAAAACTACCAAATGGCTGGCAATGCATAACAGAAGTAAATTGCACTTCATTACACAACTTAAAAGGATAATTATTTACCAAAGCCCAAGTTATTTTCACACCAGGCTCGTCATCCGATCCACAATACATACCTACAGCACACGGAACAAAAGTAATGTCCAAATTCCTAGGCATGCAAAAACTGTCTTCAAAAACTCCTTCGACTATCTCGCGAGTCACTACTGGAGTGAGCTGCCAGAGTTGTTAGTTGAACTTTACGTTAGATTATAGTACACAAATTTGTTATATTGAAATTAGAATTATTATAGTGCAAGTTAAAATTAGAATTATTATAGTGCAAGTGATAGTATTGGCACTTTTTCTCCAAATTGTTATGTAACTGTAATTTTTTTTTCTTCACAATTCTTTAATTTTATTACTAATTCTTTTTTAAATGAACTTCTTGTTGTATTAATGTGTATTTATGTATAAGGTTAAACACTTCAAGTTGTAAACCGGCCTAGAGCTGAATATTGTAGTGTATAAATAAATAAATAAAAATAAATAAATAAATAAAAATTGCAGTGAGGCGAATCTCTGCTGTGCGAAGTTTCGAAGTGTTGGCATCATGTCATCGCAGACGACTACAAGCGGGGTTGAAAATAGTACAGTTAGGGCGGGGGAGGGGGGTGCTGACAGGATGTGTTGATGGCTGCGAGGGGGAAACGTTTGGCCGCGGACCAAGGAATGTTAACTCGCCAACCCCTCGTGCTGCCAACCCCTGGAGGAGAGGGGTGGTGGCAGAAGGGGTGGGTTGCCAGTCTACCTCCGGAAGTGGCTTGGTAGGGTTGCAACAGCAGCGGCAGCTAATAATGAGACGGCACTTCGTCGAGTGAAGAATGAGCGCTTGTCGACACTAGAACCGCCCGTGTTAATAACTTTTCTTCTCGACACCTCGACACTTCCACAGCCCCTCTCCCCCATCCTCATGCCACTAGACCCCTATATTTCTCCAGACCCCATCACCAAGTACACTTAGCAACTCAACTCTTAAATATTGTTTCCACATTCCTTCCTCACTTCCCTGCATCCATCTCTTTTTCTCCTCTCTCTTTCACCGGTGATAAATATCTCCTGTGCTCACTGAAAAAAAAGTCACCACACCTTTAAAAGAATCCAACAAGGTACCTAACTTCTTCCGACGACACCATCTTCATGAAGAGATAATACATGAGATTATACATAAACTTTTAAATAAAATTGCTTTAATGATACATCTGTGCTGCTATTACTATAGTAATGTCAACGTAAAGTTGCAAAAAGAGTAACCTATGGACTTCCTTATTTATGTAGGTTGTAGAAATGTTCTAGGGAAAAATAATTTATTTGGACAACTGATGATACAAATTAACATTACATGGGTATCGCCTGAACAGCTCTGGGAATCTGAAGTTTGGTAAATGAAAAAATATATTAATATAAAGGCTTGCAGCTGTAAGTCACTGCAGGTAAGACATGCGTTTATATCCTGTACAATGTTTTAAAGGCGAATTTTTGTGAGAGACAGTGTTTATTGTGACATTTTTACAGATACTCTTCGCAAGGGAAAAAGTTCAACTTTCTTAATTTTCACTTAAGAGCACATCAAAGTCACATTTTGCAATTAGGGAGAGTTATGTGCAGAAGAAAGTTATATTCAGTAATAAAGACATGTGTTAAAGAAACACAATATTTTCTTCTAATATGCTGAGTAAAAAGAACATTTTGCAACTATCACTACATTTCTAAATACAGAAATATTTTGTTCTATGATTTCATAAATACCTTAAAGTAAACCAGGAAATCTTAAGTAAGAATTATTTTTACCTACTACATCAGTCGGAAGTGAAGATATTTTGGTCAGCACTTAACATATAGGTATTTAGTATGGGTGAGGGGTGACATGATGTATGCAGCATCGCCGAAACGAAATGGTGGAGAAAACGGGAGATCTCCGAGAAAACTCGCCGACCAGAGGCATCATCCGGAACGATTCCCACATGCGAATATCTTGGGACCGACCCTAGCGGGAATCAAATCCGGATCCCTTGGTGGGAGGCGAGAGCTGCACCTAGGTCAGTCGGTTTTTGTTACTTGTATGCGACGGAATATGGCCAAGACAATGTTCTTGTGGTTCTGTAAATGCATGAAGATCTTCGTGAATAATCTTGTACACAGATATATGCGCGCACAGAATATTTACATCTAATATTGCGCCTTCAAATAATTGGATGGTATCGCTACGGAATGTTCCATAGAGGTGAGCTATAGGCGTAAATACTGCGCGCCAGTAGAGCGACTTGTGCATAGAGGCCAGAGTGAGGCGTGATTGTATATGTTTGTCGCCCTTAGCACTCCCAGCTCTTCCAGACCTCACGTGTGCCAAATACAGTTTAGTTACCAGAACTATTTATACAGCTTCTACAACAATCACCTGTGTATTAGTCAAAATGTGTAGGACTACCGTACTTTCTCGTAAAACATTTTACAATTTTCGAAGCAGTTTCTTTTAGTGCCGTATGTGCACATTAGCAGATCTTATCATGGTTATTGGCCTTTGTACAGAGGTGTCAGTGATTTAACTGTCCAATCAGAGCAAGATTACAACAATATTGCACGTATGTGATTTGCTGGCAAGCTCCAAGACGCTGAGAAATAAAGAGCTGCATAAATGCACACAATGCACTGAAACTAGCTTCCGTGAAAATCACGTGATCTGCCGAAAGAAGAAAGGGCTACGAGCAACAGGTTGGTACGAATACAGCCTAATTTTCTTATTTTATTCGTGAGGAAATAAAACGTTCTTATGCGTCTTTGTAAAGAAATTGTTTCATACGTTTGTAGAGTATGTTCCCAAAACCTCTTTGCATAATGGCCAATAGTATATCATATGTAAATTTTCTACACACGAGCGTGGCAAGTTTCAGTTACATGTAAATATTATTTGCTCCCCTTACTCTTAAGAAATAATTACCTTAAAAATACAGTGTATTTTCAAAGTTTACATGTCCTCGCGGGATGTGCACGCAGTCTAGAATGAATACAATGCCACAGGCCGTAGGCTAAATGCTTTATGCTTAAAGTAAAACAGCCAGCGGTAAGAGAAGTAATTACCGGTTGGTGTGAGTACTCGTGCTCGCAATTAGCAGACGCTAGAGGCAGGCCGAGGTATATAGTGTTAACAAGCCACATGCTGGACGGGAGACAGGGCGAGTGTTTTTTCCCCTCTCTTCCCTCACAATATCTTCAACTGGAGCTGAGAGGGAGGGGAAGGGAGGAGATGTGTTTCAAATGAAGCCTTCAGCTGGGAGCAAGATGGATGGCCACCAGCTGCTTGTTTTAACGGATAATATTTCACGGGACGCCGGCGCATCGGGTGTCGCTACAAGCTACCAGCGACTGCCACTCGACTACTGTACACATGTCCAAGACGTAAATAAACAGCCTCCTAGCTCGTTATATATATATATATATATATATATATATATATATAACATACACACATCATGGCTTAGTCACGACGAAAATGTTAATTAAGAGCAGAGTTATAGCTATCAAAAAGAGCGAGGGGAATATCTGCTTTCAGTTCATTCGTAAAGTTCATACAATGGGAGTAACGATGCTACCTGAAAATCGACTTGAACATTACATAAACGTATTTCTTAAAACAATACATGAAAACAGGCTACGAAACTATGGAAAGTGCCTAGAAGTGAACGAATAATTTTCATACAGCCTCGGAGTTAAAATCAGCCGGAAATATACGTAGGTATCTTCGTACCTTTGTTTTCCGTGTTACTTTTTTTCTCACTCGTGTGTTAATTGTCTGAGTCAACGAGAATTCTGATATGCCGTTACTAAACGATTGTTATTCATCTGTAAACAGTTGAACCTGGTCAAATTAACACCGTCCAATCCTATAAGAGCAAACACTTACTGAGTTTTCAGAGTTTTGGAATCAAAGGCATAGCGACAAAAGACAATTTCGTGATTTGCCGGTCTATCTACTTCTACAATAAAATACCAAAACCCTTTGAAGCCAGAATACTATTCAAAACATTGTCACATGTTGCACATGATGGGACTGTAAGACGATTATTTGACGTCGTTGAAATGTTTACATGGGAATAACAAACGACGAGGTTCGGCACAGTTAAACTGGTGGAACACAAACAATGATTGCACATATGTCTACTAAGATTCAACATCTAAGTTATCAGCATGAACCGGTAGATTTCGCGACAAGATTTTTGCCACAGTCTGTTTCAGTGCCTTACGTGCACATCTGCAGCTTTGCTTCATGGTTATTGGCAGCGTGTCTGTGTGAAGAGCCGCATCTCACTAGACTGAGCCAATTACAAAAACTTTCCTTCAACACCACACGTCTGTGATTTGCCGGTAGAATCTCAAGGGTCGTGACAGTTAAAATATCCAATCGCTGACCACCAAGCAGAACTGCATATGTGCACGTAAGGCACTGAGACAAAGTGGGGCAAACTTGTTTACGGGAAAAACCAGGGTCCCTATCGCTCACCACTTGCTTCTTCGCCTTAGATAGCAAGGCGCTCGACATCCGCCAGGCTTCAACGACGCCACCTGCACCAGCCGTTTAACTGTGTATTTAACTGCTCCCCTGAAATTACTAGCTACAAATATCTTTTACAGACTGCAGTACGAAGAAAAATTTCATTATAATTCATAAAACACAAAGATAGAAACATTCATTGCACATTCCGCAATACATTTCACACATAACATGACGGGTTCGTAATCTATAAAAATAATAAAAGTAAAAGTCTAATAGATAAAGATCCCTCCAAACTGCGCGCTACTAAAATTCTCTGCGCATAAGGGCGGTACAAGTTTAGACGCGCACAT
Organism: Medauroidea extradentata; assembly: GCA_003012365.1. NCBI lineage: Eukaryota > Metazoa > Arthropoda > Insecta > Phasmatodea > Phasmatidae > Medauroidea > Medauroidea extradentata. Next base: position 5,398 of record PNEQ01128229.1, read on the forward strand.
CAGTGTCGCCCGTTTTGCTTACCTTTGTGCTGCCTCCAGCAGGTAAAACAAACACGTCATCCGAGGAATACTCTCGTGCTGAATTCTCCACATACGAATTGTCACGTTGTTATAATATTTACTGAAATTTTCATATTATATTGATTTAACATTATACGAAGGCCTTCTGATTTCGTATACGCAGTTCTTGATGACTTGCAAATCTACGACCATCTGCTAATGATATAAAAAATGTTATGGTTTTATGAGTGTATAGCAAGGTACCGTAGTTTGCAAGATGTAGTTAAATACATTAAATATGGTTTTTTAAGTACTTAACAAGCAAAAACACACTAGTTGCAAGGTGGCTACAACGACACCGCTGTACAGGAGTGAGCAAAACGTGATAAAAGACGCAAGTGGCAGGCTGGTGGAGAATTGGCAAGTCGTGTCGTGCGCCTTCATGCGTGCTACGGTACGCACAAGGGTTGCTGGAGTAAAAAAGGCAAGGGGGTTGGCAGCCCGGCTGCAGAGAAACTGGAGGGTTGTAGGGATGTAAAGGGAGACATGAGAGGGGGAGGAATTGATCGCGTCATGCCCGGCCACACCTCAATGAAATGCAAACAGGCTTGCAAACACTTGTGATTGGTTTCACGCGCCCTAGCGCGCGTCCGAGCCATCAGTCAGCACATTCTCTCTCTCTTCTCTCGTCCTCTTTATTTCATCACTGATGTCCGCTCCGCTCTCGCCTCCCACGCTTCTCGCCAAGGACGTGGTATTTCAGACTACCGACAAGGCACGCTGCTTATATGTGGCGACCGCAAACTTTGAACATTCGTTTGAGAGGTTCGATGTCAAACTTTTGGGAGGTTATACTTAAAACTTTATTTTCAGTTCAATCATTTTTTAGGTATTTAACCCCACATCAAATTAATTGCTACTGTCAATTATTGAAAAAAAAAATTATGACATAAAACGTACTGGTAGCTTAAATTTAATAACGTGTCCAGCAATTAAGGACCTGGTATTTTCGTTAACAGATTGTCCTAACAGCCAGCTTGGACAATATTTACAGACACATCTGCAGTTTGCTTCATGGTTAGTCATCGTATTTCTAACTCTCCCGCGTCTTCGCTACTAATTCCGCAATGAAAAAACATTGGACGCACAATCACATTAGGAATAATATTAAACTTACATGTAAGATACAGTTGCCTGAACAAAAATTTGGAAAATTCTCTTTTGAAGTAACAAAACATTCTTCACAAAGAAAAATAAAATCTAAGAAAATATGGTGGATTTAAACCATTGATTCGTCGTACACAATACACAGAACCTGATTCACGACAGAAACATGTATGGCGGGAATGGGAATTTAACCAATTTACCCCGGATATTTTGAAATGTTGGCCACAGTGGCAAGACCCGCGCACCTCACCACTGAACAAATCATCTCTTTCCCCTAGTCTTATATATATATATATATATATATATATATATATATATATATATATATATAAGTGTACATACACACACAAGTTCATGTGGCCCAAGGTGACTTACTGACAAATATAGTTAGGTTATTTTCGGCGACCAAGCTAGACGAAAACAAACTCCAAGCTGAAAAAGGGGGTCTATTATGACTACGTCGCAAAGCAGTTGTTATGCGATACACACGGAACATAAGATTTTGCGATGAAAGCGATAACAACTTCCTCTCTTTGCGACCGTGAAATGTCCACGCGACACACACACACATCGCAAAGTCTGTCGCAAACCAGCACGCCATCTCGAGGGCGCGCTACGACTCCCAAGTGGATATTCTAAGTTAATATAAAATTGCCGACATTTTCCGTGAGTTGCCGTAACCTGACACAGTCAAACAAATGTAATTTAATTGACTTAGAAATAGTTCTTATGTATAATTTATGTTATATAAATATGTATGTTGCGAATATTAGTTTTATAAATGGAAAATATAGAATATTAAAAAAAATTCATGACTTTAGTAAAAAGAAAGTAGCTATCGATCACATGTCATTCACGTTAGCTGATTTGTTTCACAATTTACATTTTAAAAATACGAAACAACAAAACTAAAACATGTATTATAGCATAACTCTATGCGAAAGTATTAACAACATAGAAGTAGTGTATGGTAGCGTTTTACTGACACAGTAAGGAGCAGCATGTTGGAATATTGACTAGCGTCGTTGTTTTCAATTATTATTCTATTTTGTGCGTAGGAGCGATTACAACACCTGCAAAATGATTTTTTTAAACTTATTAATCAATTTTTATTTCTGTAAATCCAGTCGATTGCAACTGTATGTCATTTTAGGTTTACTTTTATGTATAAAACTAATTGAGTAAAGTTTGCCCGTGCAGTTGTTCTTACCGCCGCGATTCAATTAAGAGACAGTTAACATAGAGAAAAGTTGTATTAAATAATAACAATAGTTCTGTAATATATACACACATTAATTTGACATACATTTTTCAAGAGAAAATTAATTAAATGTTATGTACATTCATTATTGGAGCAAAAATTGAGTCTTTTAAACGTAATTTGTAATGACGTTTCACAGTTCTTGTCGTAAATGTGAACAGTGTAAATAGTAACACAGAAGAATCACACATAGGCTATACTTAGATTAATATATGGATGCAAAACTTTTCAATTTTTAATATGGGCCATTTACATTTATTTCATATTTACATGTCTTATTTTAGGTTACTTCCCGAATTCAAATTAGTTTAAATACATATCTCTTTCAAAAATTACAATTCTTATAAATAATAATTAAATGTTGTGTTTGAACGCTTATCGACATCTAGGGGAGCATATATAAACGGTTAAATTATAATTAGTTTAGATGGCACTACCATCGAGGATGATAATAAATCACAGAAAGAGAAATTTTGTCGGTTTTAACAGAAATTTTGAAATTTTTTAAAGGGGAAATGTTTCCAGAGAAGCATTACCAACTATCGTCGCCGAGCGTGCTTACTCGCAAAAGATAGCGACACTCGCAAACGAGGACGGTCATAATCACGAACACGCTATCTAAACCACGATGCATTGCAAAGCTTCGTCCAGTCGCAAGTTAACGTCGCTCGGTCATAACAGACACACTGGGAATCGAACACAGCACCCTTCGCATCTTAAGACTGCTCACAGCTACGGAAGTCGACGCCAGTGGCGGCTCGTGGGTTGTTGCCAGGAAGGACTGCAGTTGCCAATAACTGTACAGGGTTGTGCGCTGGTTGACTCTACAGCCACTACTGACACGCTGATGTGCAGGTACCCCTTACTACTGAGTGGTCACAACACATCTAGTAGCCGGCAAATATTTCATGCTCGTTGGTCTAGGGCCCGTTCATCAAGAGTGTACGACTATATGCAGCCCCAACTGGCAACAACCCACGAGCCGCCCCTGATTACCCCACTGAGGATTGTTGATGGACGTTACTTCTCTAACGTAGCCTACGTCGAACTATTCGAAGAACGTTTATTTACGAGGTACGCCGAAAGTTCTGCGTATGTCCTACGATAGTTTCCTCTTACATATTCGTGACGTTTTCTGTCATGTATGTATGTATGTCAATTGTATTGTAGAGTCCCCTAAGAACCGAGGAAACACTACTATACACTCGTCATGTATATTAATGTATATTTTTACAGTACAAACTGCCGGTACACTAAACGTGATTCGTTTGTACAACCTGTTTATAGTGGTTTGACAACTTTTAAAAACCCTGTATTAATGAATAACAAACATGTCTTTGTCGTCAGATATTACCGCACTCACGAATAAATGTCTATGGGCTTAACCATCGCAACCGTAATTTTTGTTGTTTCATTCAGTTCAATGTATCAAGGTTACTTCTTAGAAACGCAGCATGTATGTGCAGGGTGGTTACTGTTATTAGTATTAACAAATATTAACAAGATATGTAAAACTATTTTCACGTATCTGATGAATCACAGGGAAGGCACCGCATTCTATAGGACTCTGACATCTGACTTGAGTACATTCTAGGCCAGAAGTTTAGTTCTTGTGTGACACTTCCGATCATAGACAATGACTGAACGGGTAAAACTTTCATTCAAGTGAAATGTAATTTAGATACGGAAACAATTATTTATTATTTATAGGCAGGCGCACTTGATTTTCGTGAAAAGATCTTTTGGCACGTTTTATTTATTTATTTCCCATCACATCCATGCATGTTGTACATATAAGTAACTACACAATAGCAGCTCTTGAAATATTGTTTGCTAGATTATATACCTACAACATATAGTTGAGCGAAAATATTTTTGCTGGATAACCACACTCAAGTTAGTCAATAAAATATTTCTTTGCATAAGACTTTGCCCGTACAAACACATAAGCAGTGCGTCTACTTTGTTGTAAGATTTTTGCAATGAGAATGAATGATTAAACGAAATATTTTGGGTATTTCGGGCAGAAAACGAAGCGTAAGTCCCTTTAAGTTTTCCTGAGGACGGGAGCAGATGTCAGTATTCAAAACTCTGTCGTAAGCTCGCCGAAGGAATACGACTATGTACTTGTGTTAGCCTATCACTGTGCCACCATAGTTGCGTCATCATAGTTGTGCCACCATAGGTGTGTCATCATAGTTGTGCCATCATAGTAGTGCCATCATAGTTGTGCCATCATAGTTGTGTCATCATAATTGTGTCATCATAGTTGTGCCATCATAGTTGTGTCTTCATAATTGTGTCATCATAGTTGTGCCATCACAGTTGTGCCATCATAGTTGTGCCATCATAGTTGTGTCATCATAATTGTGTCATCATAGTTGTGCCATCATAGTTGTGAATCATAGTTGTGTCATCATAGTTGTGTCATCATAATTGTGTCATCATAGTTGTGCCATCATAGTTGTGAATCATAGTTGTGCCATCATAGTTGTGCCATCATAGTTGTGCCATCATAGTTGTGCCACCATAGTTGTGCCATCATTAGAGATGGTGGAATTTCGCGAAAATATTTTCTGCTAACATGCTATTGAAAACACTGTAGTTTTTTTGCGACATGTGTGATTGGCTGTTCTACTTCTGACACAACGTATTTGTCTGCGGACCAATAATAAGCATCAGATATTACAATAGTGGAACTGTTTTTGGCTCAGTCAAATAGGGTAACAGCTCCACGTACAAGTGAAAGCCAGTAATCTTCTGATAAGCTGAGCGTACTTTGAAACCTAGCAAACAGTCAAGTTTTCCCGCGATAAACCATCGTCTCTAGCCATCATAGTTGTGCCACCATAGTTGTGTCATCATAATTGTGCCACCATAGTTGTGTCATCATTGTTGTGCCATCATAGTTGTGCCATCATAGTTGTGCCATCATAGTTGTGTCATCATAGTTGTGCCATCATAGTTGTGTCATCATAGTTGTGTCATCATAGTTGTGTCATCATAGTTGTGCCATCATAGTTGTGTCATCATAGTTGTGCCATCATAGTTGTGCCATCATAGTTGTGCCATCATAGTTGTGCCATCATAGTTGTGTCATCATAGTTGTGTCTTCTAGTCTTGTGCCTTTGACGTCGTTGTCGTCCTGTCTTGTGTGTATCATTGTCTTCAACTGGCGTTAAAATTTTATTTTCAATATTCCTTTTTGTTGGTTTATATGTTTTGAATAAATTTAAATTAATTTTTGTGACCTGACAAAATACCTTAAAAGAACTGTTTTTGAAATTATAAATACTCAATGTATTTGTTTACTACAGACATATTCATCTCGTTTATGTTAATGCATACGTTCATTTGCTTTCTTGTACAACATACAGTTGCAAAAGTCTAAAACATTTCATATTTACCTTTTTCCGACTTGAAAACCAGTGTATATATCAACGATGGATCAAAACTGTCACATTTATACAGAGAACCCGGCGTATATAAACGTCTGGGTATTACTTCCACAAGGTATAAAGACTAAATGTGAAGGGAAAAAACTCTATTTCACTCGAGTGCCTCCCTAAATGAGAATGCGTAAGCAGGCCACGAAGTAATAAAAAAATTCTTCCTCTGAAATTACAAAGTCTCGAACAATAGGCTTCCCTCCTTGCTAATTACAGAGCTTCAGTTTCGAGTAATGAAGCCGAGACAAAAAAAAGTTTCTACAGAATCTGAAAGCTACAAATGGAAGAAATAAGAAGTATTATTGTTCTCAAATCGTAATTACTACGAAGTTCTCTTTGAAATAACTGTAATGCTAATGGTTTGGGTGGATCATGTCATTTTATAATTTCCTCTAGAACCATTTCTTATTTATACTATAACATGTTCAACTATGCTCTGCTTATAAAACGGTCAGTTTGGGAGGAGGATGAGGGCAATGTTGTGATATTATGTAAATCTAGAACATTCCAAGAAACCAGGTTTATGATATTTTAAATTAAGATCCTTACGACACGACTATGTAAATTCCCGTTCAATAAATAGGGGCAAAGGAAAATGTTCTTGTCCAATGACATGCTGACTACAATTCACTGTAGTATACATTATCGAACACTATTTGTACATTGGCTGCAGTTGCGTTAGTGAGCAGCCAGTTTCACTATAGATCGGGTAGGATGGGAGTCGTTAACCCTGCCAGTTTATTAACAAGTTCTCCACTGGGTGTTTAGAGAGTTGTGACACAATTGCAATTGTACAAGACACGTACATGAATTTCAGTTATAAAGTTTCCTATAGGCGGTTCGGGATAAGGTGAGCACACAAAAAAGCTCTGCTAAGGTTCCATTTTCAGCCAGTTCGTATCTTTCCGCGCGTAACGGCTAACGACGTCATTTGACGTTGGCGCGTGTAAGATAAATTAAGCTGTTGGTAGGAACCTATAAAGTTCGATAAAAACAAGTTTATTAATTAATATAAAATACAAATATACCGATTTCGATTCACTTGTTTCAGTATTGTTGTATTTAAATACGAAACTACATGGAACTATATTGCTTCATGTCGCTGCCAACCATACAAGCAGTAAGGCGACTATAGTATATGTTGTAATTACATGCAGTAACGGCTAGTGTTATTTTTCAAAGGTTTAATTTTTAGTGCTCACTTTATTCCGAACCAACTATGAACTGAATCCGGAAAAAAAAATTGTTGATCCTAGCCTATGACGCGCACTTTACATTTATTCGGTAAATGTGTGAACAAACGATAAGAGATGATGGTTTATCGCGGGAAAACTTGACTGTTTGCTGGGTTTCAGCACACGTTCAGCTTATCAGAAGGAGCTGTTGCCTTATTTGACTGAGCCAATAAGAATCCCGCTATTGTAATATGTGATACCTGTTATTGGTCTGCAGACAGCTACGTTATGTCAGAAGTATATCACCGAATCATATATGTTGCAAGAAGCTACAGTGTTTTCAAGTGTATGTTGGCACAAAACATGTTCGCGATATATCATCATTTCTAGACATGCTACAGCATTATGAAAGTTAACACTATGAAGATCATACTTAAGTATAGCTCAGGTTACACTTCGAAAAAAAAAAATATTTTACTGTAGCTGTAAAAGCCGTCAAGAAAATTGTCACTTACCCTGTTGTCTTTATGAGTGCCTTACCAGAACTTAACAGTAGCGTGTTCAACGATATTCAAAGATAAAACACAATTCCGTGCACAAACGATATTTTCAAAATCAAGTTAAGTTTCTCCAGGTTTCCTAACTGTGACTCATCTAACACGTCACCCATTGGCTTAAAGTTGTAGAGATATAGATTTAGTTATAACTAGAGGCACGAGTATTTCGCGTATTAATCTGTCAACAGCCTAGACTTCTCAGACCTATACACACACTGGCCAAAGTCAAATATCTATTGACCTAACACCGTAACGCGTGTTACCAACACGACTTGTTTCCTCATTTATCACTGGCTTGCAGTCGTCAAAGATGTGTTAAAACAGGTGTCGTCTAATCACAGAAAGAGTAGTGTAGTATACGTTATTGGCATTCAACTTGACCTAGAGTCAACACGCGAAATAATCGTGCCTCTAGTAATAACAATACAGAGCGTTGCGCATTGTAATCGAACTGTACTGTGGACCGATAGTACAGTGGTAATTGGGTATAAACATACCGCAGATACAAACTTGCAGTTTTTCACGCAAGCGACTTGCTTCTAGCCTGGCTTGATCTACAGAATATGTATGCAATGGTCAAAGTAAGGGAATTGCAGGCTTTCCAACCTTTCTAGCAACTTTACATGGAGTATGGAGCAGGGAACAGTGAACTTAAACTAGGCCGCCAACTTGGTAGTTTTATTGTTTTTGAGAATTTCCCTGATTTACCAAACATTTTAAAGATAAAAAATTACCAGAAAAATTATAAAGATCATCAAAAAGCAAAAACATTACAATTCCCAAATATTCAAGCCTACGGCGGTTAAGCACACATTTCCGTGTCTGTAACTATTATAATTTTAAATAAAGTTACGTGTAATATTTATAAATAATTTCAACAAAAAATTAAACTGCTGAGTAAGAATTATTTGAAGTAACTATACTACAGTGGCGCATTTTATTAATTTTTTTTTCAATTTTATATGTTTGTTAATTTGGAGAAACAATTTCAGTCACTGTAGGTCTTACTTAAAAATGTATTTTTATACATTAAATGTAATACTTGCAAACCACTTGATTATATTTTTCAGTGTTTTCATTTCATAGTCTACCTGTGACGAGGAAATATACTGAAAGCAGTAACCGCACGTTTTATTATTTTTAATTTAGGACCTTACTTCAATAAAATAAATTTACTACTACATTAATGCCCAGTTAGTGTTTGTTAAACTAACTTTCCTCTAATATTCAATAAAACTAGACAAAAAAGTGATTTACTGCATTGAAAAGTGCAGAAATTAATGTTCGTACCTTGAACGAGCTTAAGGTAAAAGAGATTTTTGTTTTAATTTTATTTTAAGATACGTAATTTTCATTTCGAAGATTCACCAAATTTCCTTGTCGGAAATATACCATAATTTGTACCTAATTATATTTGGTAGCAATAAACCTCATAACTTTTTGAAATGTTTGCACCCAAATTAACACCAATTTTGTAATGAAAGTAAACCGAAGAAATTAAGCAAAATACAATTTTTGCGGACGAACGGTGAATTATTTTGCAAACCGCCTATATTGATTCCTGCATCGTATAACTGCCAACAATTCAGTTACAAAAGTTTTGAGTTTATTTGCACCAATGTGAAAACTACATATATATTTGGGAGCCTTCAGCTTTTATTTAACGACTATCAGTATGTTGGCGTGTACTACTTGTAGCATACCGTCGGTGGTGTTCTTTAAATAAAAATAAAACTGAAAACATATACAGACCCGTAAACAACGATATTGTAATCACATTATGTATCGATAGAACAGCAGAATGTAACCCCATATAAATTATTTCTCGATAGTTGTACTCGAATCGTCTGTCTTAAATAGTTTACAGGCTTTCCCCGTGGTAGTTAATATACTGTACGCAGTGGAGACATCTTATGCAACGTTTACGTATTTACGTATAAGCTACATTCTGAAACAAACAACACCTCGATATTTGAAGTGGTTAGATAAATATCGCGGGTTAATGTAAAACTAATATTTAGTCTTTTCACCCGTTTTGGGTTCAGGTTTAGAAAAAAAGCCAAAATCTAATCTGTGACATTTGTATACTTATATACAATTTAAGTGAAAATCACGATAATAGTAAACTAGATTCAAGCTATATCGACGGTTAATTTGAAACACGTTTCGCCCCTTTACTCCCTTGAGAAGTCAAACTGTCAGTAACTCTGATAACTAATTCTCGGTTATTTTTGCACGCATCATCCAGAAACGGAAAGCCACGTTATCTCTAAACGGGTTTGAGAACTATCCATGATTTATCGAAAACGCATTTCACGTTTTCTTTTTCACCAATTTAGGGAACGAAATTTGAAATTTTTCAATTTTTTTTTTAATTTTCACCACATTAGGAACTCAATTTCGGAAAATCTTGAAAACGTTTTTAGACATTGGAGAGAAAATCACGACAACAACCTGTTGAGTTCAAGCTTTATAAAAGCGATTCACAAAAAAAAAAAACAATTCTTCCCTCTTCACTCCATACGTGTAGGGTTTCGAAAATTCCTAAAAATACTTTTGGAATATTTACGTAGGCCTAGCCATCATTTTGAAACGAAATACCACTCATACTGTTCTAGGGTTCGATAAATATAGAAGATTAATCGAAAACACATTTCACTTCTTTTCATTGCTTAGGTGTTGAATTTCGATAACCCCTTTTTAGTGCTTTCCTATGTCCTGAGGGGAACACACACTCTGTCAGTTAACTCTTATATACATAGAAATTGGCTGCGTATATTTGTTCCAAAATTTGTCTACTTGACTGGACTAATCAGAAATACGTTACTCTGAACTGGTGCCAGCTTCTGTCCTGGTACAGTACAGATCATGATGTACATGTCACGTGACGTTATGGTGAACGAGTAGGCCTATGCTAGGGTTGATATTTAAAAGGGATTCAGAAGGCGTAGTAAAAAAAATAATGGTTAATAAACATTTACCGAAAATCGCAGGCATTTAAATATTAATACAGAAAATAAGAAAAAATCATGTAAAATATATTTTACAATTTGTGATCAAACATGTCGCTAGTGTAAATAGTTTTTGAAGACCTGCTGTAGTTTTGTACCTTTCAATATACTTATGACAGCAAAATTCTTGCTCATAAATACAGCAAAAACTGTGCTTCATAATTTTTATTACTTACGAATGCTTGAAGAGTTCGCTAAACTACTTTAGCGTTGAATAGATAGCCTACAACAAAGTGGACTGCAATCTATACAAAAAATATATACTATCTCCTAATTTGTTTCGAGCTTCAGAAAATTTGTGAAGTTCTTAAACAGTTCCTTCGCAACGCGACAGAATTACTAAGGATTTAAAAATAATAGATTGGTTTTTTCTTGTCCTGTAGGCCTACATCGTGTTTGCAGATGAGACTGAAGTGAATGTGCAAGAGTACAATGGAATTATGTGGCTACAGGACGCGACGCTGCTAGAAGACAGATACAAACATGAGACAATGCTTCATCAGTGGAGACCTGGGAGTTGTGCTGTTCAATACGCCTGATTAGCTAGCTGCGACTTGAGGCGACGTCTTTGGCCGGAGTTTGAGCGAGCGGTTTCACGTCTGCGCAAGTCCCTACAAGCAGCGGCGGCTGGAATAACGCCTCACTGGTTTTGGTGGAAACTGAGGCATCCGCATTCATATTGTTCGGAAATATTCGTCTATTATTCGTAGAGGTCCAGAAACTTCGTCAGTTCGTGTGCGCAGAGCTGCATCTCAGTTACTTTGGCGACGAAGTCAGTGAAACTCGTTGTTGACAAGTGCGAACAATTATCAAACCTGCGCGAACGCACGTTTTATGTTTCACTATTTGCATGGCAGCAGAACATGTCAATTTTGACACTGACGCACCGTTACGGGAAAACTATGCAAGCTGAAAATATATCTAAGAGAAACTGCATCCACAAGAATCATCTACAAAACTTACACTATTTGATATAAATATAAAATTATGATTTTATCGCACTAGAACATCCTCAACAGCCGCACTACTTTTCACATGCACGACTGGCCACTCTCTGTAACGACATCCAATGTCCGAGTAGTTTACAGTATTTGAAGTCAGGTGTGTGTAGTTTAGTCGTGTATTCGTTTAATACACATATTATCTGACTGACTAATGAATACATTAATATACATATATCACAATAGCTCGGCTCCTGTTCTGTTATTGATCACTGGTACCACCGTCTATGAGCAAAACTAAAGCCGGAGTTAACAATTATCCGTCTCGCCCGTCAGTCGACCGTCCGTCCGTCAGTCACGTGACCTTCAGCCAATCAGAAGCTTCCAATATATTTCTATCCGTCCGTCCGCCGAAAGCTTGACAAGCTTTAACTTCTGACGGGCGACGGATGAAACAACAGCCTTCTAAAGATGGCGGCGATCGTTTCAACGGCTGCAAGGTTTTCTTGCTTATTGCTGCACATTCATGACTTTAAATTATGACTGAGATAATTTTGGCATACGGAAAACATTAAAATACTGAGATAAATTATTTTATCTATATAATGATTACTCAAATTTAACTCAAATAATTTTATTAGTAAATATTATGCTCGCAAAATTTATGTTTGATGAAAAATAGCTGTTGTACGTACTAGCAGCCATCGACTAATAAATAAATCCGTAAAAATAATTAAAATTGTTGAGGGGAATTTTTTTACGTCCCACAGAAGTTGTCTGCTTGTGCATTGGTAGCATTGCAAATGGAAGGAATAACGACGGACGGATGACGGAATGTTGTAAATCGCTAGCTTTGCAGACGGTCCGTCGACGTGCGAACTAGTGCGGACGGACGGACGACTGACGGAAGCGACGGATTATTGTAACTCCGGCTTAAATGTGACAATGTGGGCATGAATGAGTAGCCTAAACCGCAGATCGTTAACCCTCGTGGTATTTCCAGGCCTGTTGGGATGTGACAACCCCGAAGTAACCAAGAAGAATGCCAGTATACTCTTCAATACACACAGTTTTATCACATCATCAGAAAGCTAACTGTTTGTACAAAAGGTGGTGTTTAGTATGCAATTTTTAAACCTTCAAGCATCAAATGAGCTCGAAGCTAAATGACAAAGCTGCCTTCCTGACCACCCTCGTTCCCGCGACGTCACTCGCACAAGGGTAGAAAACACCCCTGATAGCGACAATTAATAAAAGACCAGCGTTGCTGGCAGCGAGAGGAGAGGCAGAAGGCGTGAGAAATGGTTGTTCGCCCAACCAACACGAAATGAAGCAAAAGTTATCCCTTAGCTCCGGAGAGACCTGGAACTACACAACAAAAACAGGAGTGGAGATTAATCTCATTTATCCCTGTTTATCAGTCGATTAGCCCCGTAAAACCGTCGTGCAGTGTGCAGTGGGCTCTCTTAGTTCCGCCCCTTCCACGCGTCATTCGCAGACGCCCACAAAAATAACCAACTTATCTCTCGATTAACAGTAGAACTGTTCAAGTATTAAGTTTCTTACCGTACAAAAAATTTTTCACACACACCAATAGTTACTAACCGATTAAGACTTTTAATACTGACCTGTATTTTATATCAATTATAGCATTGCCTTCGATAGACTGTATGCTTGAAAAACTAACATAATGTATAACACAGTTAAGACTGCGTGAATTTATTGAAGCTCGAAGCAAAATTTAAGTGACATGTAAACACTGCAAGTACGCAGTCAACATTGACCCCTGCATTATACAATCACAACTGCCCTGTTGATCCACACCACATCTGACATACCTTAATGTATTATTTATTCACGAATGTGGTTATTAACGAAATGGTATTGTTCCTGTAAGATATTGTTAAACACTACCGAGACAATGTAACAATAGGTTGTACATTAAGTCCCACTGTCATTTCAATAAAATTAGAAAACGGAAACAATTATCAATAGAGCACGCGGTTTGTTTTAAAAAAATGGTTTGCAGCTGTAAAATTATTATTTTTTAACTTCCAAATGTTGATGTGTGCCCACTTGTTGTTCTCATGACAATAAGGAGATGATCGTGTTATTTCATGGCCGTATTTAGTAGAAGGTCGGAGACTTGTATGTGGCAATGCTGCAGTAGAGGCATGCTGCGGGTCGCTCATTGGCTGCCCTATGTGTAGACGTGTACACGCGACACTAAAGCTACACCTAGACACAGACTAGGGCAGCCAAGTAGTGACAGGCAGCGGGTCCCAGATGCAGTGTTGCCACATTTAATATTCTGGCCATCTACTGAAGACGGCCATTGTTCTTCTCATGAACAGGCCAGTCATTATCTCGGTTCAAACACTTCCAAATACTTCGCTGATTGCAATGCAAATGACTGAAGTTATGTACACACTATTCTTAATTTGCATGCCCCGCAATAAACAAATATAGTTAATGGTGTTAGATCCATAATGATAAAGCTGGGGCCAAGCGACTACGGGCCATCGCAGCACATCCACCTCCTAGAGAATTTGATCATTCCGAATGTTCAAGCTCCAATGAGGTGGTGTGCCATCGTCCTGGAAGATGAATGATGGCTGCATTTATTCGATACGTGGCAACAAAAACAATTCAAGTAAATCCTTCTATGCTACTACCGATATTGCTCTCTGCGACGAAAAATGTTCCTATCACATTATCGTCCATGTTAAGCTTGGAATTATATCAAATGTGTTGACGATTGCTGTGTGGATTTTTGAGCCCCTAATCATAATCCATGGTTGTTAACATGTCCGAAAATGTGGGAAGCTGCTTAGTCTGAAAAGGGTAATTTTATTAGGTGATTATTGTCTTCATTAAATACATACCGCGGAGAGCAGTTATTTAGCTATCAATGTTTGTTTGAGGTCCAGGTGCACGTCCACTTCGAGAAAGGTCGCACATTTGGATTCTGCGCACCAGATGACTAAGAACATGCAAATTGCGTGTTATCACCTGACAACAGCGTGGATTACAATTTACTGTGTGCATACCCCACTTCTGCTTCTGGCCGGCAGTTTTTGTGGCTCGGTTTGAAGGACTTTCCAACTTATAGAATTCCCACTATCACGAAACGCGGAATACGAAGGTACGAAAATCCCGGAGTAATATCGACTCTGGGTGTGTTTGGGTGACTATAGGCTAATGAACTCTACCCTGTCACTAGATAATAATGCGAAATATGCATGTATCTACATAAACGAAACATTGGGCTTTCAATAAATGACGCTATTTATATTCCAAGTAATTCTTCAACAAAATAAAATAAAAAATCAATCAAAACATGTTAAAACAAGCCGAAATGCTCTATTCCCAATATTTTTCCTAGTCATAATTTTTAAAATGATAGCGGAACTTTTTGGACATTTTTATATATTTGCAAATATTTTCTTGAAGAGAAGACAAATGCAGAATCTTTAAAAATTACAACATCTGCAGAATCTTTAAAAATTACAACATCTCGTTGGCTACTGCACTTTATATTGCCAAGCTGTAATTCAAATGTTGCCACAAACATCACCCGGAGCGAAGTCTTATAGCAGTTGTTATTGGTTGTGACGGGAAAATAATTACATGTAGGTTGGAATACAATGTACTATACAGGTTGTCCAGAAGCAAACACACAGTAAACACACCACGCAAGTCCTGGACTAAATATGAGACGAAAACGCTAATGGCAAAATGTTGTGCAGTGACATTTTATATGAACAATGTGACAACATAGTACTGTAGTTAGTCCCCTCTTGCGCTCCACAGATATCTTAATTATCTTACTATTACTATTCTGTCCTACGTAGTATGTGTGCAGGTTAAAATCCGGCAGACCAAATATCATTACGCGTTAACTTGACGTAGCATACATACGGTAACATAGCGCCTGGACAAGGAGCGCAAGAGTGGACTTTTTCGTGCAGTGTTGCCACATCGTACACGTAAAATTTCGTACAACATTTTGCCACTGACAATTTCATCTCCAATTTTGCTCAGGACTCGCGTGGTGTGCTCATTACGAGGTTTTTTTTCTCTGGACATCCTGTGTATATTTTTGAGCATCTGCAGTATGTACAATGACTGATACCCTAGTGAGTAAACAGCTTCACTCCAGACCAGGTAAGATCTTTGTTTACTTACAGGCTTAGGGAAATACCTTGTAATAATTATAACACCACAACTTTGATATATGTACAATAAGAGCACAAAGAGTGTAACCAGCGACCAAAAACACCGGAGCACTAAGGTCTGCTCTAGTTCTCTTCAATTGTCCCGAGGCAGAACAATGTCTGGCTGGACACGTGTGATACCCGAGTACGGTGGAATTGTTAAACTCTGGAATTATTTCCCCTCAGCAGACGCCATATATTTCGTAAGTACTGCTAAATTGTGCGGAAACTATTCTCCAGCGTATTCGTAATGTGACAAAAAAAAACAGTCAGTCGATAAGTATGGCCTCGTCACTGCCAATTGTTTATCATTGTTGTCATCCTGTTACACAGAAGGTATGAATTAGTATTTAAGTTCAACAGCCCGACAGACGGTAGTGATCCAAAACACAGTTGATTAACAAATTCAGAGCTCTACAGTTGATGACCTTATTTCAACATAAATGTTTCTCGTTCAGCAATACTTTTTTTTTCTACTCGAGTAGCAGCAAGCCCAGTTGCGTTTCGGGCCTGCGGTTTGACAAAGGAGCATCGGCCGAAATGCGAGCAACGTTCTCTGCAGCTCGGCGCAGCGGAGGAGGGTGGGTTGTAAGACCCGGGGTGAAGTTACTTGCAAAAGAAAAGCGCCATGCGAAAAATAGGACGGTAGAGAGAGACAGAATCTGAACCGAAAAAAGTAGGAAGGGGGAATTGAAGAATGGGGGCGATCGAAAAGTTTTTCGCGCGCCGTCTCACCCTCTCTTGCAGTTCCATCTCCTTATTTTAGCATCTCCTCCTCTTCAGACTGCTCTGCGAGGTGTCCCCCCCCCCCCTGTTTTCTTCAACGTTGTGACCTTGTGTTCGGTTCTGAGGTCTCGTCACGAGAAGTACTCTAGGGAGACCCTCCTCACACGTCGAGCACCACAAGAAAAATCTCATCACCCTCAAAGTCCTGAGCATACTCATAAGTTAAAAATACCCCTGGATGGCATAAAAAATTTTCCTTGGGTTAGGAGGGGAAGGAGCTTCGTCCCCGGAGGCAGTGGTCACCAATCTGTTAGTCCAAGGTATAAGCCCGACAGAGAAGGAAGGGAAAAACGAGAATTTTCTTATCGGCTGCCGACTTTTCCAAGCCTCCCTTCCATTCGGCGAAAGGGAAATGAAGATCTGCTGGAAGAGAAGACGTCGCAAATTGATATTTCTCTCCGGCGTTTCCTTCTCTCGCGAGATCTCGACCAAAACGCCTCACATTGCGCGTGATGTTATGGCTGTTCAACGGGCAAATTCATAAACGAATTTTACGTACACTTTACAATATTGCTACACGTTATTAAAATAAACCGTTGAACATATAATAACATCTACATATTATAATATTGCTACACGTAAATTAAAGCAAAAGTAAAATAAATACATCACAACCATAGAAAGTAACATATAAGTTATATTCTGATGGTCGTACTCCATACCTCGCTCATGAAAATAGTTCAGTTTATAATAGTTTACGCCCTATTACAAAAATCATTGTAAGTTTACAGGAAGTAATTCGAAACTGTATTTCGCCTTAATTAGAAACCAATTTTATGTCAATTGTGTTTCTTAAACGTATAATATAGTGGTTTCCATACTGAGTTATATTAAATGCATTTCTCCAAGTCTCGGAAATGTTGTGAAGCAAATTACATTGAAATTAAAGTATCTTCGTCTGAAATCGACGTTAAGCTATTGGCAAATTTTCATGGAAGTTTTAACACAAAACATAATATGAAGTAGTAAGAAATTATTCCCAACGTATATATTTCATGCCATTGCAGCGACTTCGAATATTTCTCAGAAATATGTGTATAAAATACATTTACCTACGGATAGATTTAGATCGTATAAGAATCACGTTATAAACTCACAACTAAACGTGCTGTACTGTTGTGGGCATACGCCATTACAAAATTGTGTCGTCCCAGAAATCTAATACGAGATTAAGAAAAAACAAACGAAAAATGAGAAAACAAGCCTAGTTTAGCTGTAGTCAACACATCCATTAGCCAACTAGTGTCATTAACTATATTTGCGGTAATCAGTTGACTCGAGTCGTATGCTAAGAAGGCGAAGTCCTTGAACTTTGGAATTCCTGTATTCCAATACGGCATACATGATGCATAGGGAAGCTGCATATGTAGCAAGAGCTGTAGGTGTAGTAAGGATCTGTGTCTCTGCTGGATGTGTGATATCTGGCTGCAACTTTTTTCATGATGCTGTCATTAATTGTCAGGCGAATCGTTCATTAAACACGGTGATTAGAGACTCGGAAATATAGCGTTTTCATTTGAAGATAAGTGGGATTTGTAACTTTGTGTGTGGGACAACTTCTGCGTTTCTGCCGCATTATTACTGGAGCACGTAAACATGCGTGAAGACACTTAACAGGCCCCCGCACTATCTTATCACACGAGGGCATAGATTGTACATAGGACTGTGCATTCCAGCCGGCAGGTCGTTGAATCAGCGAAATATACGGATCTCAACTTACATAGGTAGGACTGAAGATGTAACCCAAATTAACTAAAGCAGTAAGCATCAGGACTTGTTCCTCTTTAGATCACACGACAGCCACTTCGTCGCTGAAGACATCCGTTTCCACGTTGTTTTGCCAAGTACAGGGTCACCACTTCAGCCAGAGGCGTTATTTCTGTACTTCGTTGCCTGGATTCTTGGACTGGGGCAAGCAGGAGAGAAGACGGTGTTCCGAAGTGAAGGAACTCGCTGTTTGTTTTCCATCCCGAGAGATGGATCCCTCGCTGATACAGTCGGGGGAACGTGGCGTAACTGGAATCCCAGCTTCCTCTGCCGCAGTCAGAACAATTCTCCCTCCCCCACCCCTTTCCCATCCTTTTTCCCTTAACCGGAGCAGAAGTGGGCGAGGGAGGTTCCGAATTTACGTGGAATTACTGCTGCTAACCCTCTCCCTCTCTTCTCCAACTGCGCCTCACCGCATTTCTTCGCCGTAAAGCAACCCGCATAACACCCGCCGTGGAGAATTCCTTCCCCGCGAGAGATAGGAACGCCCTTTAGGATTTACTCGCGCTGTGGCATGCTTGCGAAGTATGGCCCGTCTCTTATTGCAAGGCCTTGTATTAGAATTCTTGCACCTCCTCCCTTCCACCCTTATCCAACCCGTACTCTGCCCCTTCTGCAAGTTATGCAGTTTCTGTTCCACCGTGGAAAGATGTCAGGATCGCTCGTGCAACAACTGCGCGTCTGCACGGAGAGTGATTCCTGGCGGGAGCACAAGCTGTTCGTAAACTCAATGCCCAAACTCCAGCCATGCAGTGTGGC
>PNEQ01128229.1:24587-42263 GCA_003012365.1 Medauroidea extradentata
AAAAAAAAAAAAAAAAGTTGTAAAGTGAACTAGACATTAGCAGTAAATATACAAAATTCGTTTGTAGATTTACAGAAATGTTTCTAAATATACAAAGAAATTTGTAAACGTACAAAATTTTTGCAAATTTTACGAAACATTTTTGTAGTGTTACAAAAAACTTTTTTTTGGAAACAGGTTTCCAAAAAATCTTTTTGTAAAATTACAAAAAAAAAAATGTTACTGTGTACGTGGAAAATATAGCAAAAATTTGTCTTTTTATTTATTTACTTTGACTGTGCAGTTTCACAAAGTAATCGGACGTTAGAAGATATGCAACTTGAAGAAATCATGCAGAAATAGCGTTGTAATAATTTTGAATTTACAAAAAATAAATGCGTGTATACACACCCATACATACACATAGTGTGTATGTGGAGGGGTTGGGTGGTTGAGATTGTAAAAAACATACTTATGACATGTAATTCTATAATGCTGTAGAGATGGGTACAGTATTTGGATGGGTTTTAGTTATCATCCAAATATTGTAAGAATGTAGACTGTATTTAGAACACGATAAAATTGGTATGGTCTGCTTTGTCAAAAATCAGTGACTTAAGCATTTGCCACAAAATTAAATGTTGTGATTACAAACCATCAGATATCTAATTACGATGCAGTGCAGTATTTCCTACAATACTAATGTGATTACCACAACTGTGATCTTTGCACACAGTAAGGAATTAGTTAACAGTATTTATTCTGTAAACTTTTGGAAGAACGAGGTGGTTTCACCGAAAATAAATGCTGCTGTTACCAAAGAACTTTGCTTGGTTTACAATAAAATGCTCTGTTATCGTAGCAATTCTGTGTGATGGTAACCACAATATCCCGCATGGTTCATCCTTCAAAACACACTGTTTCTATTAAATAAATTATGGTACTAACATTTCCACAATATTTACACTGTTATTTCGACAGTTAGGACTGCAATACATTACAGAACAGTCTGTTGCTGTTAATAAATTTCGGTTACTGTTACCACAAAAATTCAATATACAAATGTTCTGTAAATTTTTCACTGCTGATTTCTTTCACAGCAATCACTTCATTTTGCGAATACATACATATGTAGCCATATACATGGTCGTATTTGGATCATTTGAGTAATTACAAGGCTTGAGTTTCTGCTTACAATTAGCGTACGTTCAATTTTAGATTACTTCAATTCAACAATGACACCTGTGCCCCACAAACGTGTTTCCAATAGCGAACAAATGACGGAAATGTTTCGCTAAGTTTCTGAGAGAAGGGAGAAAAAAAATCCCTTTGAGTGAAACGCGGAAATCTGGCGAGTGTACCTGCAAAGTAGTTGTATATCGATCTACTGTAAACGCTTGTTTTGTGTGTGTGTCACTGTTTATAAAACTCATTCTTGAGGAATGTGAACCAATAGCAAACCTGCATAAAGACACTTACTGACTCTCGCAATACCTTGTCACATGTACAAGTGGCGAATCATTGGAGCAGCAGTCATTGTACCAGGAGCTGATTTTGTTGATATAATTTAATATTTACTATAGTTACAAATTATTTACATCTGAAATGTACAAATATTTTGCTAAACAATTCGCGAATTATAAGTTATTTTATGTTTTTGTAATAGCTTAATGTCAATATTTATATGTTTTTTAATGGAGCGTCCTACAGGTATGAACAAATAATTTAAATAAAACTTAAAAAAAAATTGTATATATGTAACACGAATTAGAAGCTATCATGTTAATTACAGTAGTAAAAAAACGAGCGTGTTCGCATATATTATATATACATACATAAAAGCACACACACACAAGCGCTAAAATATGAAAGCGCAGCTGTAGAGGTATTGCATGAGACATGTCAAAATTATTTAGATATTACTTGTTTCCTTGGGCGTAGAGGAATTTCCACGGGAGTTTATTTCGAATTACACCCAAGGTTAAAAAATGAAACAACAATTAAAAAAAAAAAGTTTTCATTACAAAGTTCAGTCTGGCCTCAATTTTGCGTTTACAACCTTCTGTAACAACAACTCTGTTATAATTTTCTAACGAGACTATTTTAATGATTCAAAAAGCTACCATTGGTTCAACCAAACAAATATTTTGATGTAATAACCAAATATTACTTTGTTGTTACCAACATAAACAGCAAAGTATTATTTTGTTACCAATGTCGTATTTCATCTACCTAATATAATTCAAACATTTGTTTATTTGATATACAATTAAAAATTTTTATCCAATAAATATTTTCTTTGAGTTAAGCTAAGGATAACGTGCGCACTGACCGACGTGGTGTTGAATTCACGAAATGTCAGTGTTCCAAACCCTTGAGATAAGTAGGCCTATATTGATTTAAGTAGGATTGTTACTTACCATCCAAGATGAAGGAATTTTTTTCTATTTATTTATAGTGGTTAGAACGACACAAGGCAGGTCTGAAAACTTCCCGGCGACAAATTGACCGTTTCGAAAGGAACTTCCGTAATTCGCTTTCTTCCCCCTTTCCTTCTCTTTCTGTGGGTAGCCACGCCCCCAACCCTTGTCCTTTTTCTTCCCTCCGCTCCTTTCACGAACTCCTTTATCCCACTTGTCTCGCTCGAGCAGTCGTCTGCCTGTCTAGCCTCGGCACTCAACCCGAGGACTCTCGCAACTTGCCACGGCCACTTCAAGCTGTACGGACGTGCCGGCGCCTTCCCCTGACCTGCACCTCCTTCTACAACTTTCCCTCGACTAGAGCTCTGCACAGTGCACTTCCCGCACACACTTCAGTGTCACACGAACATCAACCTGTGCTAAGCACTGCCGCAAGTCGCCGAAATTACGCAGGAAAAATTACTGTCAAAACGTTTACTTACACTACATAAAAACATTTCTTGGAGACTATTTTGATTTGCGGTAAATACAGCTTGCTTTACAGTAAAGGGAAACTTAGAAACATAGCTACATTTAGTGTTCCAAATAGATAATTATAGGTTAACTTCAAAGAATTCTCTTGCAATGATTCTGCATGAAATATTAATGAAAGATTTCATTATTATTTATGACAATCAGTTTACCAAGAATATATTCAATGCTTTGTCGAAGAGAACATTTTGATAATACAATTTGAATAAATGTTACGGCTCAAAAACTGAAAATACAATAAAATTGTCTAACACACTATCTTAAAACGATTTTTTACGTAAAACTTTCTTCTCTTTCAAGTAGAGATATTAATTAATTTCAACATAAGTCTAAGGTTTTTCCTGCAGAAACTACAACTATATTCACGATAAAGAATATTCTTTAAAAATTTGGCAAGGTTACATTTCAGTCGTCCATATAAACAAAGAAAATTATCTTTTCCGCAACAATACTTGAGTTGTGCCAAAGAAATTGTTTTAGTGTGCGTACCTACAACAAACTAGATGCGGGACGTTTAAAAATGTAATCTGTTCACGGTGAAGTAAGCACTTTTCAAGATCGTCGTGTCAAGTGAAGAACTACGAGGTGAATGCATACAAAGGATCCCCGAGAAAACCCGCATCGTCCGGCAGGCTAAGATTTCATCACGCTAAAACATGTTTTTCTAAATAATATTGGAAAATTTAGTTTTGTGGCAATGATGTTACCGTTTGAGCCTGGTTGAATCTGTGCACTATATGTATTACTTAGACTGATAATAAAGTCGCAGAAAAATACAAACGGGCAGCAAGGACAAAAATAACCAGAGCTTGAAAAGTGATCTATTTACAGGACAAGTTAAGTTTGAAAACGTTTCATATGATGTACTTTACTCCAGCGCCTAGTCATTATGACACTCGTCCACACAGAACTCACATTCTTTCACATACAATTATGTTATTTGTCCATTGTGTTTCTGGACGTGGTATACTATACACACACAAACCAAACTATACAAATAAACTAGCTATACAAGTGGCTAATATTTATTAGTTCACGTACAGTCTACGTATTTTCATACGGTCTGTCTTTTTTGCCGCATTCTGGCGTTTCGAGAGGTCTATTATTCTCTGTACAGTGCTTGCACGCCGTGTGGTTTGTTGCAAGAATCGCATTTATTAATCACGTTAATCATTGTCATTAGCACAGTTTGTTGCACCAGAAAAAAATAAATTATTAACGTTTTATGATGTTATTCGTTATGTTGTAAGTAATTCCACTTCATTGATTAACGATAGACACTGATGGTTCATACTCGATAAATATGGACATTGCAAAGTTAACAAATTTAAATAAATATATATATATATATATATATATATATATATATATATATATATATATATAAGTCATTGAAGATGAAGGAACATAAGCCAACTATTATTGATACGTTATCGCCCAAATCACACACCAGCACTGCATATTGCAGGAAGTGCTTTAAACATATATCGAAGTTGACAGATATTTGAAAGCCAGTAAAGAAATAAACCTTGCGATTTTAATAACTGAGAATAATTTCTTCAAACTTTGTTAGCTAACGTTTTGCAGGAGCGACTTATTTGTAAATAAATAATTCTGACGTGGAAGTTACGTACATTTATATTTCTTCACAATACATAGCGTTTAAGTTATATTTATCTTAAACAAAAAATTTATAACAAAGTTACGTAATAACTTGTCTAGAGCTGCCTTTTTTGTTTTTCTAATATAACCGCTTACTAAATGTAACCTGATAGAGTTTCGATAAGTTTTCTCGCTAACGAAACGAAAGTGATCGGACGCAAGCAAGTAGATAACTTGGTCACATATATAACGTAAGCAAACTTAAACACGTCTCTTCTTACACAACTCGAGATGATACTGTACAGTACCCGGATTAACTGACTTTATGTAAACGACTATTGATATGTGACAATCATTTAATGGCTATATCGTTTATTGTTATCTACATGTAATAATTTAGTATACGTTTATACAGAAGAACTTGTAAGCTAATGTCAAAGCTTTTATGTTTAAAAATAGTCCAAATATTTTTACGAACGACTAATATTTAGAAACTGAGTGATTGAAAAAAAAAAGAAAGAAAAAAGTAAATTAACTTTGGTACCTGAAACATGTAGAAAAATGTCTGTACTTTTGCAGAAACTCCTAGGATGACGGTTGTCAAAAAGTTTGTTACACAAGAAGCAACTGTTGTAAAGTTCAAAACATAATGGTTGTAAATATACAAGCATCTCTTGCAACTATCAAAATAATGAAGTGTTGCAAAACAAGTTGGATATGATTTTCCAAAAAATATTTGTACTTTGACATTCTACACTATTCAGATCCGCGATGACAACAGTGCGCAAGGACGTGTACTGAATAATGGAGGTTATTGCTACCGTCAATTCGCTGCAAAGTTAACTTACCAATAGCAATTGAAACTACTCTCCAGTAAAATATCAGTTGTATTACAATTGTACCTGTCATAGTTTGTGGTGTTGATATTACTTGTGACAACATTTCCAAAACACAAAACATTTTCAGCTTTAATAGTTTTCGTACAACGCATCGTTAAAATAAAGTCGCATTAGGGAGTTTGGAAATTACGAAGGCATTTAATAAACTAAAAACAACCACGTAGTTATATAAAAATATGTTATATATACACACAGACTCGACGCTCGATCTCATTAGCTTTTCTTACTTTAGGAAAAAAGGCTAAAAATAGAAATCGAAATGTTTTCGTACATAAAAAAACATTCGCGAGTGTGCAAAGTATCTTCTAAATCTAACTTAAAATTACAAAATGGTATTTTTGTGCTTTCTTATACACTTGTTGAAGAAACCCGTGCATCCAGTGTGAATTATTTGCTTTGAGTACGTGAGTTAGCTTTCATTATTTGTACGTCCCAGTAAAATTTGTTTTGTACTTTTACAAGCCAAGGAAATGCAGACAACGGCCGCGAAAGCCTGCGACCTATTTTTACAAAAAGTTTTTTTTTTTAAACCTGTTTCCAAAAAAAATTTTTGTAACACTACAAATATGTTTTGTAATATATACAAAAAACTTGTACTTCTACAAATTCGTTGTATATTTACAAACATTTCTGTAAATCTGCAAACAAGTTTTGTATATTTACTGCTAATATTTGGTTCACTTTACAATTTTTTGTAGACTCACAATTTTTTTTAAACTAGTTTCCAAATTCTTTTTGTAAAGTTACGAAATGTTTGTAAAAATTGTCTGGTCTTCAATGTTTATGTTGTCTCAAATCGAAAAATTTACTCATTTCCACTTATTTTACTAGTTCATGAAGGTGTTCACAATATTTATAACCACTTTAAAAGGTTTCGGACATCTAACTTTTATTACCTGGCTGATAATGTTATGATATTAGTTTACAAGATTTTCCTTGTAAATGTACAATTTTTTATTTTCTGTGCAGCATTTGATATACCTACATATTTGTTCTGAAAAATTCGTGCTGCGAAAACGCAGTCCACGAACACCAATAATATCTCTTAGAAATGTAACAGCAGGAGTACTTTAATTCCCAGTGCGAATGACTGGCTTGTGTACTTGGTGCTCTAGTGTCACCTAATATAGTTCAGACAGGAACTGACTTGTCTACACAATCAGTCGCATGTGTTGCAGTGAAAGCTGGTGTATGTTCCTCACTGTACCTGGCCACTTCATAGTTTACACCAATATGTCGCTGCGACTTAATGTACGCCTACAATGACCGTTCACCCATTCTTGGTCTGTAAACAACTGATCCATGTCGTCCTGCAACAATACGGAGCGGAACGTACCAATATGTTTGAGGAAATATGGGAGATCACTGAAAGCCAGACAAGCCATCCAATTTTACAGGAATGGAAATAAACTTATGAAAGTTAAATACGGCGGGTGTTTTTATCGTTTGTCATTTAATCGTCAAAGTAGTACGGTCATTAATATGGCATGTACACATTACATACAGTTCATTATTTAAAAAAAAATTTGTTCCTAGTTCTGAATTAATATTATGGCCATGTCTGGTTTCAAAGTTAAAAATTTGAATGAAGGCGGCATTTCGTAACTAGACGCCTTCAAATACACACATTTTCTTGTGTCATCCTTGTGAATGCACAATTACAGTTGGAGAAGAATGACAACATCAGGTTTTGAATGAAAACGCAATTTTACACGTGATTTATATAAGAGCCGCGTATTTTTTTTTTTTTTTTTTTAACAATCCGACAATATCTTCGTGCGTAACTCACTTACTTAACATAGAATTCTCCCTAACCACAGTAGCAAAGTTATTCAGTGAAAGTGTTAAGAACTCTAAGCTAAGGATGAGTGTTCATTAGGGTGATAAGAGTATGCAGCAAAGACTTAACGTCAGAACTGGGGGAAGAACCCCGAGAAAACCAGCCGCGTAACGTGGTCAGACATTTTTGACAAAAGTTTAAATGGTAAATAACCCCGACGGGAATATAAACCGGACCATTGAGGCAGGCGACTAATGGCCTGACTTCTACACTGCCGCTACATCGAGACACGCGGTGCTTGTATAACGTCCAAGGAATGTTTTACTGATGCAAGCTGACATACAAAATACATTGCGATAGTCAACTCAACTGCAAGTGCCTGTTTAGTTAGAATCAACCACGCGATAAAAATACGTCCTTCAGCGATTATGTACGTACGACAGAGAGAATAAACGCAAATAAACCAAACAATACGAGACTGAACACTATGAGCTGATTAACAGTGTTTACAAGTATAGTTAGTATGGTGTGTGTCTGTATGTAGATGGCCATGTGCAACGCAGCGGATCAAACATAAATATTTCCCTGTACACCAGCTGAGTTTTGTGTAAACAAGAGTACTGAGAATACTGAGGAAATATAGAGCAACAGCCGATTAAATGATAGGTTCTTCACAAACATGTACAAAAGTTTAACAAGTAGCTTCTTTGGAGATACATTTTTGCTGTGTAGCTAGAGCCCACATTTACGGATAGGACCCAAGTTTAAAAAAATCAAATCTCTAACAATGAAGACGTCATGTCCATGTATTGAAATAACTGGGTACAAAATTTATTTCACAAAAAAAAAAAACAGTGGCTTTAGCTATAATTCCAACCCATTGTCGAAAGTGTTGTGCAGTTGTTGACAGACATAGAAGAATGCTCAGAACTTAGTTTGTAATGACACTCGAGCATAGAGTCGACCAAGTGTTGAGTAATTAATAATTAACTGCGCGTGGCCGGCCAGACGTCGCCGGTTAGATCAGCGACGCATGACCTGAGGACGGACGCTAGGCGCGGCCCATTAGACTGTCAGGCGCCGTGAGTAATGGGCAACGGTCTGGTGACCTGCCTTCCCTTCACCCCTCTAGCCCTTCAAGGTTCCTCTAGGGGTAAGAGCCGAGCTCTGCGATTGGTCGGTCCTAGGCGACACTGTGCTTCAGTGCCCAGTAAAGACGACCTGAACATTCCGGCGGCAAACCAACAAGTCCGATATTTCAGAACAATTGAAGTATATGGAAAACTGTGAAAATATTAGATAACAAAAAGTATCCCTGTAATACTGTAGCACAATTGGACAGCATGACCAACTACTTGCATACCAATTACAAAGGTCTTGCAGCGGCGTGTCAAGACTCGCTGACATAGTCAAATGGGAACACAATAATAACAGAAAAAGAACAGCGGATGTCAGCTTACATACTGCAACCTAGCAGACAGCCAATTTTATTTTTACTTTTGAAAAGAACCTAACCACCCTTCTGTCTATGAATATGTTTTAATTCTTCTTAGTTGACATTCTGAAAATTGCTTGATAAAACTTTATGATCCGTATTTTTACAACAGACAGAAGAATGCAGACTTTCGCGGACATTGTCAAGCTAGTTATCTTGTCTCCCGGGCTGCAGGCACGTATCTCGTACGAGACACCAACAGATCAAGCTTGACAATATATACGTGATATCGGTAGGGGATGATCTGGAGGGGAGCAGGGGGGGGTGGCAGATTGCCTCGAGAGCAGGGCTACAGGGGGCGCTGGTTCTGCCGAAAATTTTTACTTGAGAATGAAAATGTAAATGAGTGTAAAAAAGATACAATATCTACCAATATTTATGCTTTTACTAGTTATGTATTTTTGAATTTTTATAAACTTGAACACCATTTAATATTATAAATACAGTATTTATAATTTAAAATAAAACTTAAAACACTGCTAATGGTAGCTAGCAAGTACGGATTTTTTGGATTTCTAATAAAATGTTCTACTGTTATATACGCGAGCGCTAAAGAACGTGTGTAAGATACGTTTATTACAGCTGGGTTGATTGGACTGATGGACACAGTGGGTAGGAAAGGAGGGGGTGGGGGATAAATCACAATTCTTGGCCCGGGCGAAAGAAAGCTTAGATCCGCCCCTGGATGTTGGGTATCGCCAGTGGTGGCTCGTGGGTTGTCGCCAGGTAGGCCTGTAGTTGCCAAGAACTGGTTGACTCTACAGCCACTGACACGCTGATGTGCAGGTGCCCCTTACTACTGAGTGATCACACCACATCCAGTAGCCGGCAAATATTTCATGGTTGTTGGTCTACGGCCCGTTCATCAAGAGTGTACAGTTCCGACTACCTGCAGCCCCACCTGGCAACAACCCACGAGCCGCCACTGTGTGTCACTTTAATACACTAAATATCAAACATCTTAGTATATTATGAATAATAATCATAAGCAACGTATTGTAGTTTTAATAGTTCGTGTATTCCATGGCCAGTCTGGAAGCGGGAGGAAGCAGCAACTAATTGCTTCGTACTAAACTAATACTGAGTATGTTTAGTAACTGAGTAAACTGTTTAAAGTTTATGTAAATGCTGTGACAATGTTTCCAGTTGATAATTATAAATGTGTATGCAATCAAATCTGGTTGACACATTCCACGACGGCAGAATACTTGTCTCTACCAGACTGAGGTCTTCAGAATGAGGGTTGACCTTACAAGAGACACTTATTTTAGGTGAAATTAGTCTCGCAGCAAGTTGTTTTAACGACTTGCGTACATATCAGCAGGTCCGCTTCGTGGTTAGCGATTGGACGGTTTAATTTCTCAGCGACTTGGGATTCTAACCGCGTCTCACTAACGTGCGCAGTTGCAATAAGAATAACGTTATTCTCACTACCACAGTCACATGACAGACGTCTTGCACTAAGAGACACCGCAAATAATCATGAAGCAAATGTGCATATGTTCGCGTAAGCCATTGAAACAATTTGTTGCAAAATTCTTCGCACCAAAAACCAGTGACTCTAGCAATGAGGAATATTACGTAATCTTTAGAAAATGTTTGCAATGTGTGTGTGTGTGTGTGTGACAAACTTAATAGTTTTGCTGGATAACGACATTGCTAGCAGATAACACACACTAACATAAAATAATTAAGTAGGAGAAAAATGTTCAACAAAAACACGAAAGAAACAAACCACGGAAGCTAGAAATGGTTGTATCCAACAAGCATACAAGTAATCTCGAAATATAAATACAGTCGGTATATATAAAAAAAACGAGAAAAACGAAGAAAGGAAATTCAAACACGCAAGGTGCATGCTAATGGCAGCGGTGATAGACAAACGGCAAAGAAGACAACACAAATGAATACAACGACAGAAAATGTCGCAGACAAGACAAAAATAACAAACAAGACAGATGATCGTAATAGTAGTAGGCTCCCTTCGACAACAAATGCGACGTTTCGGGAAGTACAGCAATAGGCCTATCTGTTCCTGTCTTCAGGCAAACTACGAGCAATCTGAGGAGTTCCAGCCAGCTATTATCGTCTGTTTATACACGGAAATAATACTTTGTGACAGCTACAAAATATTATCTGGGTATTCATCCTGCAAAGTTAATTTTGAGTCGATACACCACTAAAAGTGTGTGGCCACCACTAAGTTAATTTGTAGTTACTAGAAAATAATTTTGCAGGGAAGATTTCCTACAAAATTTTCTATCAGTGTGTGTGTAGGTGTATATATATATACACACACACACACACCAACACACACACACACACACACACACACAAGGTGTTCCAGGAGTAGACGTCAATAAAGAGTCAAGTGATAGAGGGGCTCAAGACCTACCAAATAAACCTAATTTGTATAATCCGATTCTCAACCGTCTAAAAGTCATAAATTTTTAAAGAAAATTTGGCTATACTCCACCCTGGACTAAGCATTTACTGATGGTAGAAAAAGTAATGGTCCATGTGGAACGAAATTTGTACACATCGAAGGTGAATAGTGCCGTCACATTTAAAAACACATTTCATGTCACTGAGAGTACAGCTTCGTGGGGTAAAAAAAGTCTTTTTCACAAAATTTTTGTTTTGTTCTGAAAGATGCCTCTAGTTTGCACGAGATAAAAAAAATATCAATGGGTCACATAAATGATTATCCGCCATTGGAAAAACTGCCCCATAGTATGGCCAATTAATGAGTAAAAACCAGTATTTTAAATTTACAAACGTCGAAGCAGTAAATATGAAAAAATAACGTAACGCAGAAGATTCACACAATGTGAAATCAGCTTTAAGGTTGAAACAAGTATGCGAGTAAATAATTAAAAGTAACTTTTTTTTAAAATAAACACGTAAAACAATTTTTTTTACCTCGTGCAAACTAAAGGCTTCTTTCAGAACCGAACACAACTTTTGTGAAGAAAAAAAAATATTTTTTCCCCACGAAGCTGCGCTCTGAGTGATATGAAATGTGTTTTTAAATGTGACGGCACTAATCACCTTTGACGTGTACAAATTTCGTTCCACATGGACCATTACTTTTTGAACCATCAGTAAATGTTTAGTTCAAGGTAGAGTATAACCAAATTTTCTTTAAAAATTCATAACTTTTAGACGGTTGTGAATCGGACTACACAAGTTTGGTTTATTTGGTAGGTCTTGGGCCCCCTCTATCACCCGCCTCTTAACTGACGTCTACTCCCGGAACACCATGTATGTATGTATGTATGTATGTATGTATGTATGTATGTATATATCCTGACTACGACAGTGTTTATTGGTGCCGTCCACGTTGCCAGTCGTCCATCACTGTCACCATTGTCATGCGCCTTATTTGGCACTTCTTTGTTTGATTGATATTTTCCTTATTCATTATTTAGATGATCCTTACTACCTTAATATTAAGTTTAGGTGAAAAGTGCAAATCATGTTTTCATCTTATTTTTTTCGTGAGGAACACAAATGCGGAGGATGTCCCCATAGTTTAGAACCATCCTGTACATTAGTATCTTGTTTCTTAGATACTTTGAACTCCGAGCGTACTGTTTAAATATTCTGTGTTATTTTTTTATTTCGCCTGGGGTTTGCACAATGTTCGCGCCATTTTACGTGTAACGTCTCCTTATGTCAAGTTAAGGCCATGATCTTTCATTTATTTAAAACAATTGCAAATAACTCGAATATTTTTAAACCAAATACTTTGAAAAATGTTGTGACTGTGTATACAGTCACGCGATACATAATTTTGCCAAAGCATTTTTTAAAATAGCGTACCGTT
Organism: Medauroidea extradentata; assembly: GCA_003012365.1. Lineage (NCBI taxonomy): Eukaryota > Metazoa > Arthropoda > Insecta > Phasmatodea > Phasmatidae > Medauroidea > Medauroidea extradentata. The sequence goes on from PNEQ01128229.1 coordinate 37,123, forward strand.
TGCCAGCAAAAAATTAATTTGCTTAATTTTTACTAATTTTGACAACGAAATATGTGATATTTCAAGGGTAAAAATCTAAATATCCATATGGTGTATTGCAACAGAAAAATTCCGATACAAACGGTGATATATAACTGTAATAACGAATTTTTGATATATGTATTAATTTGTGTTTAAAAATATTTTCGAAAACACTGCAAAACTAAAGAGCGAGGCCTTAACATAGTTTCGAGCAGAGGCAGCCAAAGTTAGTGGAAATGTCTATCGAGCTAGCACAGAGAATACTTGGACACAAGTGAAATTTACTTTCATTGCCTTTTAGATGTCAGGAATTAAAATGTACTCAAATTGGGCTAACCGGATGACTTTTTGTCGTAAACTATTCTGGCTATTTTTTTCTTGCAAAATGATGTCATATCCAGTCGTTCGAAAAATTATGCGACTGAGGTTTGCTTGCGTCGAAAAAGTGAACCTAGATAATTGCCTGAGTGCTGGGCTGTTATGGTGGAGTATTTTCGTCACGTGACCGAGAAGACGTGGCTAACTCTAGCAGGTTAGTTTTCGCAAACACCTCGTGCCTGAAGATCGGGGTACGAGCGAGGAAGACGCTGTCTTCGTTCTCTCGCCTGGAGACGTGATCGTCAGCAGATGTCTCGACTGAAGAGTATCGATTGTTACCTCGACGCTGGATGGAGTCGACTGCTCCTGTGCACGCGGAACATTAATCGTTCTAATTGTTTAACCTCACCCCTCCCCAACAGCCCTCCATGATGCTCAAGCAATCTCCCTAATGGTCGACTAGCGAAAACAGCTTCCGCAACCCACCCTCAGTCCTTGACAAACACGAGTCCAACTCTTCCCCTCTCCATCCCCTCACACTTCACTCCTCTCGCCGACCAGGCGACGTCTCACAACGACCATACTGGTGTTTTTTCCCCTCCCTGTGTTTATGCTCTCCTAATTTTTTCTCTCCATCCTTCACACTCCTCCTATCCACTTACTATCAAAAATCTTCACAACAGACTTTTTTGTCTGCAACTTTATTTTTTATTTCCTCGCCCTCCCGTCCCATCGTTTTGCACAGTCAATTTCCTTAATGCCGACTTTGAAGCGCCCTCCTCTTTTCTTCCGAACTACTACTCCTCTGTCAAGTGCTGAATACATTAGTGCTCTTCTTCCCTCCCGGCAGGTTCTTTGAGTGTCGGTCTGTTTGAACTCGTGATTTGTGTGGGCCACAATTGAGAACTGCCGTTCCAAAACTTGTTACCTTCACTTTTGTACATAGTCACGTTAGCACCTTCAAATACCTTCAGTGAAGTGAAGAGATGGCCGCCTGCCAATGTCGCCATGCAGTGTGCACAGGGTTGCTTCATAGGTCATTAAAAAACCAGGCCTTAGTCAATATGTGTGTGCAATGCATGCCTAGAAATAGCATTCGAATAACGTAACACGTGTGTATCCATTTCACGTTATCCAGTAATCGTTAAAGAATATATTCTCAGCCCAAAATACCGAAAACGAGTCTTCTTTTGATCCGTATGTACGGAAGTCATAGTACACAGTTATATAAACATTATTGACTTATGTAGGCCTAATACACCAACCTTTACCATTAATACTGCATACCAGGATCACTAACGAATGTCTCATTGAAGCGAGTTATCGGCGAAAAGACTACATACAAGTTAGGGGATTTGCTTGCGCCTAGGGGCTAAGTTGAGTAGTGATGCACGCGTTGTGTCGCCCTTAAGTGTTCCAACCAGGCGATGTTTTCAGTGCTCGTGAGGAGTGATACTGACATGAAGTGAGTGTAGAGCAGTGCCGGAATGTCGGGGCGGAAGAAACTAGAGATCGCCTAGAATACCCACACACGGCATCGTTCCGCACGACTCCCACAAGTAATATCCGGGTCGTCCTCTCCGGGAATCAAACCTGGATAGCTTTAACGTCCCATACCAGTCTACTTCCACACAATGAAATGTCGAGTTACTAGCTGTGTCCCACTAAAAGTGAGAACATATCTTTGGGATGTCCATGGCGAACCGTCTTCTCAAGAATGATAATCAAACTTATATGCTATTGTGGCCTTAGATATTAACTTTTTAAGTACGGCAAACATACACAGCATTTACTACAGTCCCTGGTATTATTATAATTAACATAGAGCGGATAAATACAATTCGGCTTAAGAGTGTTCCCGTGACAAAAATTCATAATTTTGTATATGGACGACATAGTGTTCGTTTTATAAACGTTACTTGTGACTACATTTTCCACTTGTAAAATTTTTAAACTCTCACAGTTTTTCCATAAAGGCATGCCAAAGTCAAAATTTGCAAGTTACGGGAACATACAAATAACAAAAACCAAGTATCTTACGCGAATAAAATACATTACAATGTAGTAAGATATTATGAGCAACATGCTAAGATATTTAAAACACACAAAGAGATTCCTTTGCATTATTTATAAAAACCTGAAAATTACAGCAATTTACTTCCTTATGAAAATATTTTTAAAAAATACAAGAGGACTATTGTGTGTATTGAAATATTTTAGCATATTGCCCATAACACCTACTTTCACTTTAAATTATTTCATTCAAGTAAGTCACTTGGTTTTTGATATTACTATGTTCCCGCAACTTGCATATTCTGACTTTGGCATGTCGCTGTGGAAAAACTGTGAGAGATAAAAAAATTTTACAAGTGGAAAATACAGTTACGAGTAACCTATAAAGCGAACACTATGTCTTAGAAATATAAAATTATGCACTTTTACAACGCGAACACCCTTAAGGAAACAAATAACTAGGGTTTAAAAACTGTTTACTTTACCTACTGCGAGTAACCTATTACAAGAAGAGATCGTGTTGATTTTAAAGCAAGATTTGTTTAAGTAGCGCAGTCATAAATCATCTTACTAAATAAAAATGTGCACGCCACAGTTAGAGACACAGGCAAACCGCGAGAAAAGTAGATTGTTTGCTAGACTCCAACATGCTATGTGTAACAGTGAAGGCTATATTGGCTATCGTTTATATGAAGCACTGTGTCCCTCTTCTACAGACGCAATTAGAACTGTACAGTTTTAACACAGAACGTGCGTGTTTTGCCAGAAAACTGTTCACACGTGTCACGATTCAGATACTACAGTTTTTTGGAGACTATGTTAAATATTTTCGCGATTTTCCAGTGTCTCTAGCAATAGTAAATTACACAACAGAAGTCGCATGCTCAAAAGAAACCATGCTTTTAATTCAGTACTAAAATCCTTAAATGAGGTATGAAAATACTTGCGTTATGAATCACGTTAAGACAGAAGGTAACATACGTTTCATATTAAATATTAAACATGTCTAGAGGTACGACAATTTCGCGGATTCATCTGGAAGCAACCTAGACTTGTCAGTCCTATACACTCTCTGGCCACAATCTATTATTAGAGATGATGGTTTATCGCGGGAAAACTTGACTATTTGTTGGACTTCAACGTACGTTCAACTTATGAAAAGATGACTGGCTTTCGCTCGTATGAGACGCTGTTATTCTATTTGACTAAGCCAATAAGAATACCGCTATTTTAATATTTGATGCACGTTATTGGTCTATAGACAGCTACGTTGTGTCAGTGTTTTCAAGGCTATGTTGGCACAAAACATTTTTGCGATATTCCATCATCTCTATCTATTATCTATTGGCTTATAACCGTACAAGCAGGTAGCAAGCAATAGCACTTCGCATTATTTCCTTATTTACTACTGGCTTGCAGTAGTCAAACGCGTATCGTAACAGCCGCCAGAAAGTCACAGACATGGCAATGAAGTATACATAGTTGGCGTTAAACCTGACCTGGAATGTATCTGCGAAATTTACCTACCTCTAAACATATCTAAATGGTAACCTTGTAAAGAAAAATATCATTACAGACGACAACAGAATGGTACTTTCAAGACAGCACGCGTTTTCTATGTTGGCGGCCGTGTTTAAATAACTTGTTACCTTGATGTTACAGCAGGCCCCACAGATTTTTGGATGGTACCGCTCATGTGATTTGCACGAATATTTCTATATCCGTTCATAGGTTTGTAAAACCTCAAATTCACTGTTATAAGTCATTTAGTGACTAAGTAGTTAGAATGCGCTAAGCAATTAGAAGGCAATTGTGAGGTTTCCGCCGAAACAGTTTTCTAACGGGGCTTTATCAGCAGTGACTACGTAATTTTATAGGTAGTAAGTCTGTAGAACGGTTTAATACACTAAGAAAATCTGAACTTCGGAAATATCCGGCATGAGCACTTTGAAGTACACCTTCGTAAGTATGAAAACTGTGTTTTAGCTCTGTTAAAGGATTTTAAACAGTGATTAGTGGTTGTTGTGGTAATAACATTCTGTACTCGTCTGAGGAGCGTATTGTTTACGTAAAGGAGCACACTGCCACGCTAAACAGTTTTTTAACGTATTTCTTAACAAACTGCGCAGCGAATTTAAAGTGCGTGGCAGGTGACACTGTTAAGTACAGTTTATAGTCTTTGTCGAATGTTGTAAGCTTTGTGTTACATTTTCAAAAATCAACAATTCACGTGTAAATTATTTAGAGAAAGATAACTCCTTGAGATTGAGGATTTATGCTTGTAAGCATTCGCAACTGTTCTGTTTTCTAGAAAACTAATTAATGTACTTCAACATAATTTCTGACGGGTATGTGCAACATGTATATTTATGTTTGAATGTTTTAGATTTTAAAATTTTTGGCCAATGCATGGTACAGAAATTGAACGAAATATAAAAAGTCGGCAAGTTCACATCAGTTTTGTAAACCAGCCTTGATACTATAATCAAACAACAGTGTCATCGTGTCACCGATGAGAACTACAGAGGCCTAGGAGCGGGCGATCACCAAGGTCTAATCTTGCATGTTCACTAATTACACCGTCACCTCTATGCACGAGCAATCAACTGGTGTCCACCTTCTTCCTGTCCAGGACTACGTACCCCGGTGGGTACTCCAGGTAATAAGGAGTACCCTGTGAGATCCTCTAGTACCAGACGGTCAGGCTGGAAAACCCACGAATGCCATGGAAATTAGGAAGTACTACGGGCGACCAGGTTAGTCCCACGGCAAGGTTTTCTGCCGTGACA